>MU227058.1:4367351-4378394 GCA_018584345.1 Thuja plicata
GGTGAACCAAACGGGTCAGACCATATTCCAGATTTTATTTTGAGGATAAGCATCTTCTTGAATATGCAGCATCTTCTTGAATTGACCATATCTAGGATATGGTATTCCAGCAGCCAAACGGGCCCTAGGTCATAGGCGTGTTATGATTGCGAAATGTTCTGCACAAATTTGTTCAATAATTTCACTTAAAGGTAGGTCATACTGTAGTTCCCCACAAGGTGAGAAAGTAACTATAGTTTTCGATCCAAATTCTAGTGTCGGGGAACTAGGTGGGAGACCCCTACTTGGCAGTAGCGTGAGAGTCAGTAGTTCCAGGTCCATATCCATGATGTTTTACAATGATAAAATGTACTATTACATGTATATTTGTAGTTTTAAGTAATGTATACAAAATCTTAAATCTAAAGAGTCTCACAAAGCTACAAAAAATTATTTTAAGGCTACATACTCATAATAAAATCTTTTGAACAATCAAATACATTGTGATAAGCATACTTACCTGTTAGCGTAAAATATATTATTTTTTGGTTTTGTACAATACACCCACAAAGTACACACAAAGTACACACAAACACCTTTAAAGTATGCTCGTAGTGCAAAAAAATGAGGATATTAACATATCAATCTAGAGACATTGATCCTAAAACTCATTCTAGAATGGCAAAGATTTTGCATAATATGTAAGCCTTTGTCGGCCACCAATAAAAAAAGAAAAAGAAAAAAAGAATCAATTTCCAATAAATTGCTTCTCCGCCGAGAAAAAGAAAAAAAAGAATCAATTTCCTATAAATTGTTTAACTTAGCAGAAAGCATTTTCATCGTTGAACTTAGGGTTCTTATTCGTGTTTCCTTCTAGTTTTTTTTAAAGAGTTTTATTGATATTATCTAATTTTATCATTATTTTAGCCTCCTATTTATTAAAAAATATATCATGCCTAGGAAGCTAGTACAACAAGGACGCATAGCGTCTAGTTCCTACCTAAGTTCTAAAGATTAAGCCTTACGATATTTGGCTTGATGAACATTAAATATTAAATAGTAAATATAATCATTAATTATAGATGAACATTAAATATTAAATAGTAAATATTAAATGAAGATTTCTATTACAGTATCATATTCAAGTAATTAATGATATTTAAATTAACATTGTTTTCGTATTTTTTGTGCATTGTTATGAATCTAATAATATATTATATCAATATAATATATAAAAAATTATATTAATATTATACTATTAAGTTAATATTAATATATAATATAATACAATGTTCTGATTGGACAACTAATACAAATAGTAGCATGACATTGAATGCTATAATATCCTGCCTACGGCAGGAACTAATAAATTAGAAATGGCTACCTTAATTTTCTTTCTTGAAACCCATCATAATTTTATTTTAAATATATTAGGGTAAGTGCACAAAGATGGGGTACAAAAAAGGGGTATAAGATGTCACTTTTTTCTAAAACCAACAAACTCTGAACTTCAATGAGAAATTGAAGATAGTTAGACTCGAAATTTCAAAATGTGACAAGACCAAGAGTTTTTGTACTCTGAATCTAGTTTCTAAACTACTAATTTATTTTAGAAATGGTGAGAATTAAGGCCCTCAAAAAGGGGGAGCATAAAAAGTTGTCTTGTTTTTATTAAAAAAACATAACATAGTCTCTGGTGTGCTCCCCCTAAAATATTAATTTAAAAAAAAAAAACAAATCGCTCCAGTGCAAAGTTAGCTAACACCACCTAGTATATCCTGGATTTTTCTACTAATTTTTTAATGAATGTGTATTTTTTACAAATTTTCGAAGTGGACACATCCTGAAAACATGAAATTTATGTGCTCCCACTAGAAATCATTGAAAACTAATCGAAAAATCAAAACATTTTTTTAAATTTTAAAGTGTGTAAAATGGAGTCTAGTTTCTAAAAAGTAACTTGTTGCAAAGTTCGACGAATGAGCTAAAATCTAAGCCAAAAATACTACACGTTGGTTTTTGACAAAAAATGGACATACATACATAAGAAATTAGAGATGAAAATCTTAAAATAATCAAAATTTAAAATAAATTATATGGTTATATAGCTAACAAAGAGATCTACAATATCATGTAATCTGATTTTATTGTTATTGAACCACGAGTAAACCTATCGGGGAGCACACAAAAGAAGATGTGAATTTTTTGTATGTTTTCTAGAAAATACGTCTTAGATCTATTTGAATCCTCCAATCCTTTGGGTTGGATCTCCAAGGAAAATCCAAGCCTTAGTCTTGGTGGATTCCACTGAATTTAAAAGCGTGTGCACACTATTATGTGTACGCTCTATTTAAATTTATGGTTTACTTAGCACGTACCCTCTATAGCACGTATGTGCTATGTAATAATAATAAAATGCTTAAGAGAGAGAGAGAGAGAGAGAGAGAGAGAGAGAGAGGGGTTTTTATTACAAAAATGTAAGAGTTTTTTACACCTTTGATAATGATATTATTGTGTCAAGTTAGGCTTGAATGAATTTCACAACAATTACATAATTCAGAATCCTTGGGAATTCATAGAATATGGAAGATTTATTTCCACATAGTCCATGCCTAGTGCACATGTTGTTTCCCAATGCATCATAGTTGGTCCTAGGACCCCTTAGGTCCCATTACAACCCATTAGGACTCCTTACCACACATTAGTATATTGAATTGATGTAGTTGCAATCCCATGTTCATCAATAATATACCTTTCACCATGGAATAACATATCACATGATTCCTTAATAGGTTCATTCTTAACATAATTCATACCTAGATTCTCCATAGCCCATTTTTTTCTTGATCATTGTAATACCTCCTCCTCAATTGAAATTTTTTAATCAACACAAGTTCTAATGTGTCTTAATGGGTCCTAATTCATTTTAAGGGTTTATAATGGGTATTAAGGGGTCCTAGGACTAGATAGGACCCATTATGACCTCTTATGATACATTAGGACCACTCATAACCCATCATTGTGTCCTACAATGGTTAGTGTGTTCTAAGGGGTCCTAATGGGTTTTAATGTGTCTTGATGGGTCCTAATTTTTCATAAGGGGTCATAATGGGTCTTAGGTGGTCCCAAGACCCATTAGGACCCATTAAAACTAATTAGGACACATTAGGAAACCTTAAGACCCATTAAGACCCCTTACCACACATTAGTATATTGAATAGATGTAGTTGCAATCCCATGTTCATCAAGAATATTCCTTGCACCATGGAGTAATATAGATCATGAAATTTCTCAATGGATCCTAAGGTGTCTTAGGACCTCCTACGACCCATTATGACCCCTTGTGATACAATAGGACCACTTATAACCCATTAGTGTGGCCTACATTGATTAATGTGTTCTAAAGGGTCTTAAAGAGTTATAATGTGTCATGATGGGTCCTTATGTGTCATAAGGGGTCATAATTGGTCTTAGGTGGTCCTAGGACCCCTTAGGACCCATTATGACCTATTAGGACACATTAGGACCCATTAGCACTCCTTAGGACCCATTAGAACGCCTTACAACACATTAGTGTATTGAATAGATGTAGCTGTAATCCCATGTTCATCAAAAATATTTGTTGCACCATGGAGTAATATAGATCATGAAATTTATTAATGGTTCCTAAGGTGTCCTAGGACCGCCTATGATCCATTATGACCCCTTGTGATACATTGGGACCACTTAGAACCCATTAGTGTGTCCTACGATGGTTAATGTGTTCTAAGGGGTCCTAATGGGTTATAATGTGTCGTGATGGGTCCTAATATGTCACTAGGGGTTATAATGGGTTTTAGGTGGTCCTAGGACCCCTTAGAACCCCTTAGGGCCCATTAGGACCCTTAGGACCCTTATCTCATGATTGCTAGTAATTCTGATATTGAGGACCCTTAGGACCGTTTAAGACCACTAAGAATACATTTAGGGGTCCTAAAGGGTACTAAGAGGTCCTAGGTCACATTAATTCCATTGGACCTCTTATGACCCCTTAAGATCCCTAATAATGCATCTTAAGGGTCCTAAGGGGTAGTAAGGGGTCATAAGGTGTCCTTGGACCCCTTAAGACCCCTTATGACTAGTTAGGACCCCTAAGAATACATGTTAGGGGTCATAAGTTGTCATGAGGTGTCATAAGATCTCTTAAGACCCCTTACAACCCCTTAGGACTCGTAAGATGGCTTTAAGGGGTCATATAGTGTCATAGGACCCATTAATGTGTCCTAGGACCCCTTAGGAACCCTTACAACCCTTAACGACCTCTAAGGATACATCTTAGGGGTCTTACGGGGATGTAAGGGGTTTTAAGGTCTCAAAAGACCCCTTAATACCCCTTACGACCCTTTAGCACCCCTAAAAATACATCTTAGTCATCCTAAGGGGTCATAACTTGTCCTAGGACCCATAAGATGGTCGTAACGGGTCATAAGGTGGCCTAGGACACATTAATGTGTCCTAATACTCCTTACGACAATTTAATACATCTTAGGGGTTGTAAGGGGTTGTAAGCGGTCATAAAGTGTCATAGGACCCCTTACAAACCATTAAGCCCCATAAGATGTTTGTAAGTGGTCATAAAGTGTCATAAGACCCCTTAAAACTCCTTAGGACCCTTAATATAGTTGTAAGGGATCATTAGGTGTCCTAGGACCCATTAATGTGTCCTACAACCCCTTAATACCCCTTCCAACCTATTAGGATGCCTATAAATTCATCTTAGGGTTTGTAAGGGGTCGTAAGGGGGAATAAGGTGTCATAGGATCCCTTGAGACCCCTTACAACCCCTTAGGACCCTTAATATGGTTGTAAGGGGTCATAAGGTGTCCTAGGACCCATTAATGTGTCCTATGACCCTTAGGACCCCCTACGACACATTAGGACCCCTAAGAATACATATTCGGGGTCCTAATAAGTTGTAAGGGGTCATAAGGTGTCATAGGACCCCTTAAGACCCTTACAACCCCTTAGGACCCATTAAATAGTCGTAACAAGTCATAAGGTGTCTTAAGACCCATTAATGTGTCATATAACCCCTTATGACATTTTAGGACCCCTAAGAATACATATTAGTGGTCCTAAGGGGTTGTAAGGAGTCATAAGGTTTCATAGGACCCCTTAAGACCCCTTATTACCCATTAAGACCCGTAAGATAGTTGTAAGCGATCATAAAGTATTCTAGGACACATTAATGTGTCTTATGACCCTTTAAGACACCTTGCGACAATTAAGGACCCCTAAGAATACATATTAGTTATCCTAAGGGTTTGTAAGGAGTCATAAGGTGTCATAGGAACCCTTAAGACCCATTATGACCCATTGAGACACGTAAGATGGTTTTAAGGGGTCATAAGGTTTCATATGACACATTAATGTGTCATACAACCCCTTAAGACACCTTATGACCTATTAGAACCCCAAATAATTCATTTTAGGGGTCATAAGGGGTCATAAGGTTTCATAGGACCCCTTAAGACCCCTCACAACCATTTAGAACTAGTAAGATGGTCGTAAGGGGTCATAAGCTTTCCTATGACCCATTAATGTGTCCTACAACCCCTTAAAAAATATTAGGACCTCTAAGAATACATCTTTGGGGTCATAAGGGCTAATAAGGTCTCCTAGGACCTCTTAAGACCCCTTCAGACCCTTCATGACCCCTGATAGTACATCTTAGGGGCCCTAAGGTGACATAAGGGGTCATATGGTGTCATAAGACCCTTTAATATCCCTTACAAACCTTTAGAACCCCTAACAATACACCTTAGTAGTCCTAAGGTGTCCTAAGGGGTCATAAAGTGTCATAGAACCCCTTAAGACCCCTTACAACCCCTTATGACCCTTAATATGGTCTTAAGGGGTCACAATGTGTCATAGGACCCATTAATGTGTCCTAAGACCCCTTACAACCCATTAGGATCCCTAAGAAATCATCTTAGGGGTCCTAAGGGGCTATAAGGTGTCATAGGATCCCTTAATAATACCTACAATCCCTTAGGACCATTAAGATGATCATAAGGGGTTATAAGGTGTCTTAGGACCCATTAATGTGTCTTATGACCCCTTAATACCCCTTACAACACATTAGGAGCCCTAAGAATACATCTTCGAGGTCCTAATGGGTTGTAAGGGGTCATAAGGTGTCATAGGACCTCTTATGACCCCTTAAAACCCCTTAGGACCCATCATATACTCATAATGGGTCATAAGGTGTCTTACGATCCATTAATGTGTCCTATGACCCCTTACGACAATTTAGGACCCTTAATAATGCATCTTAGTGGTCCTAAGGGATCATAAAGAGTCATAAGGTGTCATAGGACCCCTTAAGAGACCTTATGACCCATTGAGATCTGTAAGATGGTTGTAAGGGGTCATAAGGTGTACTAGGACACATTATTGTGTCCTATGACCCCTTAAGACACCTTACAAAATATTATGATCCCTAAGAATAAATCATCGGGGTCATAAGGGGTTGTAAGGTGTCATAGGACCCCTTAAGACCTCTTACAACCCCTTAGGACCTGTAAGATAACCTCTCTCTCTCTCTCTCTCTCTCTCTCTCTCTCTCTCTCTCCCTTTATCATTTTGTGTTTCTAACATAGGGTGTACACGCTATGAAAGAATACAAAAATGGTAACAAAGCTAAGAAACTCATGAAAGAGGCCCATATTTTATGTATATTGTCTGATTTCTGTATTATGTCTGACAAATATTCACTTTTCATGGTGTTGAAGGTCACAAAGAAGCATATTCTATCAATTTGCACAACCTTTTTGTTTAAAAATCATAATCCAAGTGCGAAAGTCAATCATTCTTCACCAAAATTGATCAATCGAGGTAAGGTTTTTTATTTTTTACATGTGAAATGTGAATAAAGTGTATTTTTGTTTATAATTGATATGATATGGACTTGTTGAAGGTATAATTTGACATATTGTAATAGATTTATATTATAAATTTTCATAGATTTATATTATAATTTGACTTATAATAAATTGATATTATAACTTCACTTATTGTAATAGATTGATATTATAATTTGAAAATTGTAATGAATTCATATGTATAAATCATAATTATGTCGAGGAAACGAGCAAATACTATAACACCAGAAGAGAATGAAAGAGACAAAGAGAATAAAAAGGAAGGAATGAGACAACTTCGTGAACACAAAAAATTGCATACCATAGAAAAATATTTTCCTTTGGATGAGGAACATGAAACATCAATAGAAAGTAAGAGAGAATTGGAATTGGAAACAAAAAGGCAATGAATGAAAACCTTGCGTGCAACAAGACAATTGAATTATGAATATTTGGGCACATCATCTATGAGTTCCCAAGTTTAAGAGACACCATCATCCAATGTTGGAGGCACACCGTTGTATCACCTTGAAGGCACACCATTGTCTACATTCCAATGGGTAGGCACACCATTTTCTACATTCCAAGGTGTAGGCACATCATCTATGAGTTCCCAAGTTGAAGAGACACCATCATCCAATGTTGGAGGCACACCATTGTATCATGTTGAAGGCACACCATTATCTACATTTGAAGGTGTATGCACTCTATTGTATCATGTTGAAGGTGCACCATTGTCTATATTGTAAGGTGTAGGAACACAATTGTATCATGTTGAAGGCACACCATTATCTACATTCGAAGGTGTAGGCACAACATCATGTCATCTTAAAGGTACACCATTAACATCTAAATTTGGTGAGGATCCATCTTTCACATATCAATTTCAAGTCAAGTCATCTTCGATTGAAGGTAAGCAATTCATAGATAATGTTGTTGATGTCCCTAATGTTGAGCCCACTCAATAGTTGAAAACACCTCCTAGAATTTTTTATAGAAAGCCAAAATATTTGATTTATATTGATACTAACATTTTGTAAGCAATGCCTGAGAAGATTCCCAAATGTACTTGTCAAAGATATTCTAACCGTATTTGGAGATTATTTTAGGGGAATTTAAATGTGAGAGGAAGATGTCAACCATTTGTTGAAATGATGAGAAATCTAAAATTTAGGCCCATCATGAAGATTCTTGGGCTAAGAACGATAGACGAGTCAATTGAAAAATCTATTGTAAAGAATCTAATGACTGCATATGAGAGTATGGGTTCTACATTACGCACGAAAGATAGTAATGTCACGCGACATGTACTTACATCAACAATAGTAAGCACTCAAATGAAGAAATATAAACTCATTAGAAAGACAAGAAAATCATTAAAAATAAGTAGAAATTCTCTAATGAGAGCCGTGGGAAGGCATCAAAGAGTGGAAGATCCAAATAACAATGAGTTATGGGCATTTTCCGGTAGATTACCACAAAAAAAAAAGCAATTGTTGAAGCATTGAAATCCTTGATTGAATAATTTTGGAAGAATAACACACGAGTATCTCCTAATCAAAGAGATGTCGTAAGAATCAGGATTGGTATTCAAATCCGTGTTCCACATTTGAAACATTTTTTGGATTCAACTCAGACACATTTCTTTCCAAAATTTATATGTATGTATCCTCAATTTAAAATTATTCAAATATATTTTGAAATGGCTAAACCTTTTTATGTGAAGATAAATCACACATGCACAACTTGTTGTTGTAGGGTACATATTGATTTTTCTAACCATTTTGATGTTTATAAGCATATATGTGTAGATTTGCATTCTAACAACATTTTGCAGGATTATAACATAAATGACCCACATTGATCTTCAAGGGAATTAATTACTACCATTTTATGTGTAAGAGTGGATGTTCAACAATTTTACAAGCTCTCATGCTTGAGTGGTGCATGCATAGATTGCGGTGGTTTGAAACATTTGCCAATTTGTCAACATATGGAGAGTACACATGCAATTGGGAATGAAATGGTAGAATTTAGAAAATATAAGACCATGGCATATGCTCTAAAAGATGTAAAAGAGGCTAAAAGATCTGATTTAGTAATTGAAAAGATTCCAGTGTATCCGTTCATGGATATTTTTTGTGAAAATATTATGTATGAGTATGCAAGGCATACACATAGAGCATGATGATTGGATATACAATTCAAGTTGTGCCAGGACACATTCCCACTTGATACCGTTGTTTCAGTTGTGGAATTCACAAAAAACTACACTCTAAAACCACAAAATGAGGTGAAAGCAAAGTATTTCACCTCTTAACATGTTGCTATATTTGTTCATACAACATTCATGCATTCACCTGATAGTACAAAGGAGAAAATGAAGATATTGAGGGAGTATCATTTTTACATCAGCAATGATCGCTCACATTCTACAAAGTTTGTACACGATTTCTTTCATCTATTTTATGGTGATTTGGCTAATAGGGGCATATCATATCGTCGACACATCATATGGTCAGAAAATTGTGCATCACAATTTAAGAATTCTTGGATGTTTTATTGGATGAGCAGGATGCATAAGAGCACTAGTATTCAGTATATGTGGAATTTCATAGAGGTCAGTCATGGAAAGAGAGAGAATGATGGTGCAGGTGCATGTATAAAAATAGACTTAGCATGCGAAGAATTAAATTACAAAGAGCAAGCAACATTGTCAGATATGAGATGTATCATCCAGTGGTGTAATCCTACAATGGGTCCAGGTAATGAAGGTGAGTCTATGGTTCATAGATTTTTTTGGTTGATGGATGAAACTAACATTGTACCATACGAGGATTGTTGTACACTAACAAGATCAAGTGATCTACACTCTTTTAGAAGATCTAATGCAAGTTCATGGATCATCCACACACGATATATGGTGTACTTTTATTCATCATGTGCAGATGAATATTTGGATGGGTGTGAGTCAATGGAATGGGTTGATGAATGGTCTATAGGTCTTTTGATACCACTTGACTCCTATCATCCCCCAACAACACTACAACTAACACAAATGGAATCATCCATTAAATTTGACTGTTTGTCTAATCTAGTGCACCCAGGTAAAATGTCAATGTACAAATAGTCTCAAATTTAGTACTTTATCCTAACTATTCGGTAAATTAATCTCCTCGTTATGTTTCTACCATTGCAAGTCATGTTATTGTTGTTATTGCACCTGAAGACAATGAAGAAGGGATAGATTATTATTTGTGTCATTGTGTTAACGCAAAAAATAAATTGGATCACTCGGTTTCAGATAGTGAAGGATTAGAATACCCTATAAGAGAAGTGGTTGTAACTAGTACATGGCTTAGATGATATGGTATGAAGAACCCTAGGTTGTGGTTGTTCGATGATTGGGAGACACACGGGAAGATTTTTCATTATTCCAACCTTGTTGTTAAATCAAATGTCCATTTGATCATATATGGAGGAAAACCACACAATAAAACTCTTTTGAAGGTTCGTGAGTTAGACCATGAGGCAATTTTTGAGACAATAAAGGGTAGAGAAGATCCAGTTGGTTCATTGGACTAAAAGTCAATACAAAATGTTGTAATGTCAAATCTATTTGAATGAAGGTGCATATAACATGTATATTTATATAGGAAGAAATTGCCTTGAATTCACATTGGGTAGACTGTAAATTGCTCATGCAGTACCTGGTATGTATAATGGGAAGTTTGTAATATTTAATGACAAATTTTGTCTTATATTTTTTGGGAAAATACCAAAGGTTTTCTCTACTCAGCTCTCTCCTCCCGGTGCTCCTGATGAGCTGAGTTGTAAACATGTTTCTCATTATTAATAAAAAATAATATGTTTAGGAAATGAATTCTACAAATAGAAGTAAAAAAAAATTATGGTAAAGATACATAAAGGATACTGAGACCCTATAATGTTTTGAGTAGGAAGATCTCGATGTCACCCTATAATGTTACCAAGATCCCAAAAACTATCTTATTATTCCCAATATTAGTGATGTATAACTGTTAGAGTTAAAAGGGTATTTTCACTTATTAATTAAATCATTATTGATTTAATTATTAAGTCACTTTTCACTTATTAATTAAATCATCATTTGATTTAATTATTAAGTCCCTTTTATCTCTAT
>MU227058.1:4380805-4396166 GCA_018584345.1 Thuja plicata
TCAATTGAGGATGTTTCCTCTTTCACAGATCTGTTGTTTTTGGCCTCCATAGCTTTTGCTTCTCTCTTTCTGTGACAGGTGTTTGCATGCAGGTGATTCTTGGGAGCTGTAGGGTTGATAGTTTTTCGTCAACTCCAACAATAACCACTAAGACCAATTTGATCAAATCAATGTAATAATACAAATGTGAGGTGATACAAAACCTTTTCATAGAGGCCTACAATAACCTATCTCAATTTTGGGAGAATCAATTTCTTTTTCATTTGGCAACCTGATCTCGGTTGATGTCAAAACTTGCAATGTTGCTCAATTGAAAGTTGCAACATTGTATATATTTCAAACCATTTTTTTTTGGATTCAAATTTTTTGTGCCAATAGCTCCAATTGGCTAGGTAAATACTATGAATGACCTCTCTTTTCTCACCAAGTGGCTCGAATGTTGTCGACCACTATGCAGTGAAGAAGTGTTCCTAAAGGTGCACTCAACACCAAAATTGGAGATCTTCAGGTGTCCATTTCTCATAGATCGTGTGAGGTATCATAGAACCATCATGTGCTACAAGACCGTGTCATGGAGGCCTACAATAACCTATCTCAGTTTTGGGAGATTAAATTTCTTTTTCATTTGGAAACCCAATCTCAGTTGATGCCAAAACTTGCAATGTTGCTCAGTTGAAAGTTGCAACATTGCATATCCTTCAAACCATTCATTGTAGCCTCAAAATTTATATTCCAAAAGCATTGGTTTGCCAGGTAAACACTAGGAATGACCTCATTTTTCTCACCAAGTAGCTTGAACATTGTTGACCACTCTGGACTGAAGTGTTCCTAAAGCTGCACTCAACACCAAAATCAATGATCTTTAGGAAACCATTTCTTAGATCTCATGCAAGGTATCAAAGAATTTTTAGGTGCTATGAGACCATTTCACAAAGGCCTACAATAACCTATCTCTATTTTGGGATATTTAATTTACTTTTCATTTGAAAACCCAATATCGGTTGATGCCAAAACTTGTAATGTTGCACAGTTGAAAATTGCAATGTTGCATATATTTCAAACCGTTCCTCGTGGCCTCAAACCATCTGCACCACCAGCTATGGTTGGCTAGGTAAATGTGAAACAACCATGTTTCTCTCACCAAGTGGCTTGAACATTGCCAACCACTCTAGAGCAAAGTGTTCCTAAAGGTGCACTCAACACCAAAATTGATGATCTTTAGGCGATCGTTTCTTGGAGCTCGTGTGAGGTATTGATGATCTTTAGGTGGAAGTTTCTTGGATCTCATGTAAGGTATCAAAAAATCATCAAGTTCTACAGGACTATATCATAGAGGCCTACAATAATCTATCTTAGTTTTGGGAGATTCAATTTCTTTTTTATTTAGCAACCCAATCTCGATTGATGCCAAAACTTGCAATTTTGCTCAGTTGAAAGTTGCAATATTGCATATATTTCAAACCATTCATTGTGGCCTTGAACCGTCTATGCCAATAGATCCATTTGGATAGTTAAACACTAGGAACAACCTCATTTTTCCCACTACGTGGCTCAATGTTGACCACTCTAGAGCGAAGTGTTCCTAAAGGTACACTCAACACCAAAATCAGTGATCTTTAGGTGTCATTTCTTGGAACTCATGCAAGGTATCAAAAAAATATCAGGTACTAAGAGACTATTTCATGGAGGCCTACAATAACCTATCTTAGTTTTAGGAGATTCAATTTTCTTTTTCATTTGGCAATCCAATATTGGTTGATGCCAAAACTTGCAATATTGCACAGTTGAAAGTTGCAACATTATATATATTTCAAAATATTCATTGTGGCCTCAAATTATCTATTCCAAAAGCTCTAGTTGTCTGGGTAAATTCTAGGAATGACCTCATTTCTCTCACCAAGTGGCTTTAATGTTTCCGATCACTCTGGAGCGAAGTGTTCCTAAAGGTACACTCAGGACCAAAATTAAAGATCTTTAGGTGGTTGTTTCTCGGAGATCGTGTGAGGTATCAACAAAATTTTAGGTGCTACAGGATCCTGTCATGGGGACCTAAAATAAATTATCTCATTTTTGGGAGATTCAATTTCTTTTTTCATTTGGAAACCCACTCTCAGTTGATGCCAAAACTTGCAATGTTGCTTAGTTGAAAGTTGCAAAATTGCATATCTTTTAAACCATTTGTCATGGCCTCAAACCATCTGTGCCAACAACTCTGGTTGACTGAGTAAACATTAGGAATGACCTTTTATTTCTCACCAAGTGGCTCAATTCTGACCACTATGGAGCGAAGTGTTCTTAAAAGTGCACTCAACACCAAAATTGGTGATCTTTAGGCGGTCATTTCTTGGAGCTCGTGCAAGGTATCAGAAAACCATTAGGTGATACAAAATTGTGTCATGGAGGCCTACTATAACCTATCTCAATTTTGGTAAATTCAATTTTTTTTCATTTGGCAACCCAATCTTGGTTGATGCCAAAACTTGCAATGTTGCACAGTTGAAAGTTGCAAATTTGTATATCTTTCAAACCATTCAGTGTGGCCTCAAACCATCTGTGCCAACAATTCTAGTTGATCATAAATTCTAGGAATGACCTCATTTATCTCACCAAGTGGGTCGAACGTTGTCGATCACTTTAGAGCAAAGTGTTCCTAAAGGTGCACTTAGGACCAAAATTAGATATCTTTAGGCGATTGTTTCTCTAAGATCGTACAAGCTATCAGAAAACTGTTACGTGGTATGAGATCATGTCATGGAGACATACAATACCCTATCTCATTTTTGGGAGATTCAATTTATTTTTCATTTGGCAACCCAATCTCAGTTGATGCCAAAACTTGCAATGTTACTCAGTTGAAAGTAAACCCTAGGAATGACCCCATTTCACACATGGGCTCACTTAAACTTTTTGGACCACTCTGGACTGAAGTGTCCCTTAAGGTGCAATAAGCACCATTGAGCAATTATCTTTTGAGGATCATTTCTCAGAGCTCGTGCGAGGTATCAGAAAACCGTCAGGTGCTTCAAGACTCTATTACTAAGGCCTACAATAACCTATCTTATTTTTGGGATATTTGACATCATTTGAAGTTTCCAACCCAATCTTGGTTGATGTCAAATCTTACAATGTGTCTCAGTTGAAACAAGCAACATTGTGTATCTTTCAAACCATTCATCCTCGCATCAAACCGTCTATGCCAACACCTTCAATTGGATGAGTAAACATTATTAATAACCTTGTTAGGCTTCGCAACTCACTCAAACATTCTAGAACACACCACACGGGTGCATCCCTTAAGGTTCGTGTAATGCCCTAAATAGGTCAAGGTGGTCAAAATGCTCTAATAGGACTAAAATTGGGTAGGATTGATGTTTTTGATATTATATGACCTAGTTTAACTTGTTTAAGGTATTGGAAAGGAAATTACGAGTCTAACTTTATGAAAGGAAACATGCATATTCTCATAAAGTATGAATCATATAGTAATAATATACATAGATACATGTGCAAGCATAAATATAAGGCATGACCAATTTACAAATAATAAAACATCCACATAAACATAAAGTAGTATACATCAATACACATGACACAAGAATTGCATACTTAAAATATAAACTATATATATTCATATGGCATGAAGAAAAATAAATTCGTACATTGAATATATCTATGTCGTCAGAAAATGGAAGCACTTCCATTTAGGACTAGTTTAGCCCTCCAAGTAAGTGGTTTGGGGTCATGTCAAATGCCTTGAATGGGTCTTTGACTTGGATCTAATTTTTTCCCATGTTTTGCCCTATTTTCCACTTCTCTCCTACCTATTCATGGTATCTTGCCCTGAGAATTTGAGGTTCTTGACCTCAGGGTCAAGGTCGACCTTGACCCTAACCCAGGGTCCAAATTTCAAATTCCCAAGATCTCCGGATGTCATGGTTTGGAAAGAATTATTTCTTGCTTCTATGTGGGCTATTTTGGTCTCCAAAGTAACGACTCTTAAAAACATACTTAATATAGGTCCATTTCTAGGTGTATAGGCTTAATTAGAATTTAATTCTCCTATATCTACCTCTCTAGAATTTTGTGCCCTATACTTGTATATAAGGAAGCCTTTCTCCTCTAATTTTCAAATATTTGGAAGACTTGAAGCACCTAAGTATAAGAAGCAATATCATCCACACACATGAAAATCTATGCATAATCTATTAAAGTGATCATCTACTTTCAATCATTCAAGCATTCAAGCCTTCAAGCATTCAATTCATTAAGGAGATCCATTGGTAGCCATTGAAGGATTCAAGCTCTATGGAGCCCTCTTGTTGAAGATTTATCCATCCACATCCATTCAAGATTCTTCCTATTCCAAGATTCATTCAAGATCGGTGTTGAAGATCTAAAGTCAATTGATTTTAGACATCCTACATCCTACATTCTACATTCTACATCCATTTGGTGCATTCATACTCGTGGATCCAAGGATTTGAATCCTCCATAAGGGTTTCAACATAAGCAAGGTGAATTGTTCTATTTACTTTATTTTTATTATAATTTAAATTCTATTATAAGGTTAATTCCAAAACTGGGGCTTGACCAAGGCAAACCCCTCCCCCCAACAAACAAAACCATTTTTCTTATAGGTACATGTACAAAACAATGAATTACAGAGCAGATTCGGATACCCTTTTTGGCAAACTTTCAGGATCCGTGAATAGAATTTCCATCGGAGCAACCCAGGTCAAGGTCGACATAAAGGGATCAAGGTCAAACTACATTTAGATCAAGGTCAAACTGGAGCAGAAAAAGAAAATATTTCTAGGTTTTCTCTGTCTCTGTGTTTATGTTCCAGATCCGGTTACAAAATTTCCAGAAACTCAGTACAGACATCAGAAAATAGCAATTTCTAGATTTACTATACTTTGAGGTTAGTATTTATCTTCAATTCATTTCAATTAAGGTTTTAATCATTTTAGATCTATTACACACTTTCCTTCTCTCCTTCCTCATAAACTAGGAATGTAAGGTTTTCCTCTTTCTTCTTATTTCCAATTGATTGATTCATTTGTGCATTGATGATTTTCTTGTCGTTAATCAATTTGGATCCTTCCTTTGTAAATTTGGGGCTAGGAGGAGAATATTACCTTCCCCAAACCTTTCAAAATATAAGTTCATTTATCTTACAATACATCAACATTACACATCTTACACCTTACATTTTTACCCCCTTACATTTTGGTGAACCCGCTTATGACAATTCTTTATTTTGTGGTGTTATATTTACATTTCATGTTAGATCTTGCATGCATATTAAATTATCCTTCTTTTATGTTCTTGCATTTACATTTTCCTAGTTTAGTTCGTTTACATTGCATTGGTGTATGAGCTTTACTACCTCTAGTCCTACTTATAATATCTTGGTTAGAGGAAGTCACAGACTTATGGGTTCCTTTGATCCTGAGTCTTCCTCTCCTTCCCTTAGTGTCGTGGATGACAATTTGATCACTCATGATTCTAATCCTTCTACGGAGCATAACTCTTCTCACTCATGTCACGATGAGTATGATTCTTTAAGAGTTCCTCCCGAACAAGTCCAAAAACTTTCAATTGAACTTGATAAAATGGGAAATTGGCTTATTCAAGAAAACCATAATCAAGATTCTATTCAAGCTATAAAGGCCCTTAAGAAAGTTCTTCGTGATAGTGACCAAGGTATTAATCTCTTGCTTGGTATCACTCATATTGTGCATTTAAATGTCAAACCTTAAGCTCAAGAGGCTCAAGATCTAGGATTCACTCCTCTTGTCAGTGGTATGGAACCTTCTTCTGTTCCCTTACCTAGCATTCCTACTTACACTCCTCCTTTAATGACTACATCTCTTCCATATTCCAATCCTCTAGCTTTGAATCTTCCACTTCAATCTCTTCCTGTAAATGTTCCACCGATGTCTCTACCTACCTCATAGCCTTCTTACCATAGTGTTCCTTTTACCTATTCCAACCCTCTTCCAACTATGGTTCCAAGTATTCCACCAGTTGTCTTCCATTCTCGCCGCTTCCTACACTTTTCCTAGTATTCCTAATGTTTCTATGCCTCCTATTTCTTCTAATGATTCCACAATCATTAGTCTAGCTCTAACTATGTCCTCTTTACAAAAACAACTTGCATCCTTAAATCAATCCAAGTTTAGTATTCCTACATGTGAAATGGGTAGTCCTTTATACCTAGACATTATTCGTGCTCTTGTCCCTTAGCAAGCTGATATGCCTCGTCTTGAGAATTACAATGGTAAGGGAGATCCTATCACTCATGTTAAAATATTTCAAAACCTTTGTAGTGACTATGCTCATGACCATAGGATTTTAGCCAATTTTTTTTCTAGAACTTTTCATGATAAGGCCTTGCAATGGTATTGTTCCTTTCATCCTTATTATATTGATTCTTTTCCAAAACTTGCTAATGCCTTTATCCAACATTTCCAAAATAATGCTGGTCCGCAAGTGTCCTTAACTGATTTGATGCATTATAAACAAAATACTAAGAAAAATTGACTAAATTTATTGGTAGATTTAAGCATTTGTATGCTCAAATTTCTTATCATGTTCTTGATATTGATATTCAACATATGATTATTTCAAATTTACAAAATGATATTAGAGATAAGATTCTGCTTACTGAATTTACCTCTTTTCAACAACTTTGTGCAGTGCTTCATCATTATCAATTACAAGTGAGTCAATTTGAGAGAAACACTCCAATGGCTCCTATTCCAGTTGATAAGAGTGATGCTTCTCCTAATCCCAACAAGTTTTAGAAACCTAACAAATATGTCAAGATAAATAAGCAAGAAAATGCAGTTGTTGATCAAGTTGTTGTTGCATCGAACAATGCCACTTCTGCATCCACTACTTTTCATCTGAATCGTAGGTTTACTCCTCTTTCTAAATCTTTACATTCTATTATGAGTCAGTTTTTGAATGCTAATATGATTACTTTGCCTCTTATTCGACATCTTCTTCCTACTACGATGGCATACAAATCCTTTGATCCCAAAGTCTTTTGTCAATCGTCAGAATGGCTATGATACTAAGAAGTGTTATTCTCTAAAACATAAGGTTCAAGACTTAATTGATTCTAATGCTTTATCTATTGATAATTTTGATAGTAGTGGGAAAAAATCTATATCTCCTCCAAATATATATGAATCCTTTTCCTACACATGATACTAATACCATTGTTCAGCCATCTTCTGTGGATATTGTTTATGATTCAAAGATGGATGATTTTAATCATATTGTCAACCATGTGGAGCATGTTGTCTTATCTCAACCTGTATCTCCACCCCATACTCAATCTCAACCTCCTGTTCACATTCCTCTACCTCAACCTTAACTTCAAGTTCTACCTCAACCTAAGCCTAAACCGAAACCTCAACCTAAACCTCGAAAACAACCTAAGAATAAAAGACCCAGGGAACTCTCGATCACCTTTGATGATTCTGAGACTATCAAAGCTCCAAATGGTCCCCTCTACATTTATGCTAGGATTGCTAAGATACCTATGTGTGGTTTTCTTGTTGATCCTACATCCTTATTCAATGTCGTTACTAAAGAAAACCTTTTTCAAAGAACTTACAAGTGATTTTTATAATACATCTAATGTCTAGATCCAAACTTGTAATGTTTTTCTCTATCCATCACTTGGTTATATTAACTTTCTTGTTGAAATTTTTGGTAAATTTGTGCAAACTACCTTCATTTTTGTCCCCACTTCTGATCAGTTTCAAGTTAGGCTTGGTTTGCCTTGGTTGACTGCTATGCAGGTCGTTGCTTCTCCTATTCATAAGTGTATTAAGTTCATTCATGGTGAAGAGGTGAAAATTATTAATCATAGTTTATATCAATAGGTTCTAGGCCTAGGGATTGTTCTACCCTTGACTTCTTTTGGCCTTCATTACCTAATTCATGCTCTTCTCGACCTGATAACCTTTTTCACTCATATCAAGCCTATAAACATCACAAGATTATTGAGTTAAGCATGCCTCAGATGGATCTTAACTGTGGTCTTTTTCCTATGCCTTCCATACCTCCTTTATCCATTTCTTCTATTTCTATTAATCAATCTCCTAGTGTTTGTTTTCAGCCTACTGAGAATCCTACTAATCCTCCTATAGAACCTGTGAAGGAACAGGTTGTTGTTCCTCCTAGTTCTCAACATATTTCAAACAAGACAAAACATAACCGATCTGCCAATGAATGTCATAAGAAGCGTCAGGCTCAAGGTAGGGCTTGTGCCTCTATTCTTCAAAGTTATTTACCTTATTTTGAACAACCTATGCCTGATGTGTTGGAAGAATTTAATGTTAATAATGATGCTAAGATGAATGATTATGATGATTCTATTTGTATCTTAGATTCTATTTTGATTAATCTTGATGAAGAAGAACTCTTGATGATTCTAATGATGAATATGAGACTATTGATATTGATACTTATTTACCTAATATTCTATCAACATAATTGATAATTACACCTAGTATCGAACATCACGATTATCAAGAGGATTCTTGTTTAGAACTGGCTATTATTCCTACTGTGTTGGATATAGTCCCCCTTGCGAGTTTCCCACCTTCCCTAAATGATATAGAGTGAGATGGGGAGAGTATGCGATGCGCTTGATTGGCTTGTCCTCCATGGTAGCCTTTTATGTGTTTTCCTATTGTATTGTGCTTCTCCCGTAATGTGTTTGCTAAATATTTGTTAGATTCTTTTATAAGACCCTTGTTAGTTTGTTGGTGCAAGATGATAAAGTAATCGAACATGTTGTACTATTCCTCTATATGTATCTCTATTCTTCTATATGTTATTTTCATGTTATGTTGTACTTGTGCTATTGTTCGTAAATGTTTTCCTTGTGTAGTCCACTTGGATTTGTGACATGGTAGCACTGATTCTTTTTGGTCTTCATGTTGTGGTCCGAAAATATTCTTCTTCATAACTCTTGCATTTTCTTTCCTCCATTCTGATTATAACTTTCTTTGGGGAATGATGTCAATTCATTTGCAATTATACACACACACACACACACACACACATATATAATCTTATGATCATACTGACCCCACGGTAGGTAGATCCCTTTTGTGTTCTCTGTATGTTTATGTGGTATTTCCCTTGATTTGTCTTCACTTGGGGGCATCTCATAGTGGAAACGTAATCAGTGGAGTTGTTTATTTTCTAGTTAAATCCATTTCTCATGTTAAAGTGTTAGCAATTACTTTAATGTGGGGGCATATGCTCTGCTCAATTTTTGCACATACACACTTTCAAAATATTTTCAAACTTACAAAAAAAAAAATCTCCCTTTATGGATTAGAGACTTATCCTTAAAGAATGGATTTTTAACTTATAGGATCTCTTGATCCCTCCATTTTCAATTTACAAAGTTTTGATCCCTTAAGGTCAGAAGGTGTCCTTAAGACTAGATCTCTCTAGTTTTGGTTTTTCTCTTTTGAATAGAATATTCCTAAGAGTGAATCCTTGATGGGTTGACTAGTGAGTAGCCATATTCACTAAGCGGTTCAAATCCATATTTCCAGTTGCACTATTTTCCTTATGTGATTCATAATGGAACATAGGTTCTCATTGGGTGAGGTAATCACACCCTCTCTCTCTTTTTCTTTGACTGGTGATGTCTCTCTTACTGTAATATTGGGGTTGACAAAGACTTGAGTCCCTAGGGGCTTGAGGATTGCTTTGTCTATTTGATTCCAATAATATTATCTTTACTTTGTGATCTCCTTTACCAAGAGTTTGCATCAAGTCCATACTCTTTCTAAAGTGGGGGCTAAATGTATCATTGGAAAATGGAAGCACTTCCATTTAGGACTGGTTTATCCCTCCAAGTAAATGGTTTGGGGTCATGTCAAACGCCTTGAATGGGTCTTTGACTTGGATCTAGTTTTTTCCCATGTTTTGTCATGTTTTCCACTTCTCTCCTACCTATTCCTGGTATCTTTCCCTAAGAATTTGAGGTTCTTGACCTTAGGTTCAAGGTCAACCTCGACCCTGACCTAGGTCAAGATTGACCTCGACCCTAACCCAGGGTCCAAATTTCAAATTCCCAAGATCTCTTGATGTCGGGGTTTGGAAAGAATTGTTTCCCGCTTCTGGGTCGGTTGTTTCAGACTCCGAAGTAATGAATCTTAAAAAGATACTTAATATAGGTCCACTTATAGGGGTATAGCCCTAATTGGATTTTAATTCTCCTATGTTGGCCTCTCTAGAAGTTTGTTCCCTATACTTGTATATAAGGAAGCCTTTCTCCTCTCATTTTCAAAAATTTTGAAGACTTGAAGCACCTAAGCATAAGAAGCAATATCATCCACAAAAATGAACATCTATGCATAATCTATTGAAGTGATCATCTAATTTCAAGAATTCAAGCATTCAAGCCTTCAAGCATTTAATTCATCAAGGAGATCCATTGGTAGCCATTGAAGGATTCAAGCTCTATGGCGCCCTCTTGTTGAAGATTTCTCCATCCACGTCCATTCAATATTCTTCCTATTCCAAGATCTATTCAAAATTGGTGTTGAAGATATAAAGGTAATTTATTTGAGACATCCTACATCCTACATTCTACATTCTACATCCATTTGGCGCATTCATACTTGTGGATCCAAGGATTCGAATCCTCCAAAAGGGTTTTAACATAAGCAAGGTGAATTGTTCTATTTACTTTGTTTATCACTACAATTTCAATTCTATAATAAGGTTAATTTAAAAATTGGGGTTTGAACAAGGCAAACCCCTCCCCCCAAAAAACAAAACCATTTTTCTTGTAGGTATGGGTACGGAACAATGAATTACAGAGTAGATTCGGATACCCTTTTCAGAAAACTTTCAGGATCCGTGAACAGGATTTCCGTCAGAGCAAAGGTCAAACTGCATTTGGGTCAAGGTCAACCTGGAGTATAAAAGGAAATATTTTTGGGTTTTCTCCATCTTTGTGTTTCTGTTCCAGATCTGGTTGTAGAATTTCCAGAAACTCAGTACAAACATCAGAAAACAACAATTTCCAGATCTGCTATACTTTGAGGTTAGTATTTGCCTTCAATTCATTTCAATTAAAGGTTTTATCATTTTAGATCTATTACACACTCTCCTTCTCTCCTTCCCTCATAAATTGGGAATGTAAGTTTTTACTCTTTCTTCTTATTTCCAATCGATTGATTCATTTGTGCATTGACTATTTTCTTGTGGTTAATCAATTTGGATCCTTCCTTTGTAAATTTGCGACTAGGAGGAGAATCTTACCTTCCCCAAACCTTTCAAAATATAAGTTCATTTATCTTACAATACATCCACATTACACATCTTACACCTTACCCTTACAATATCCAATACAGTTAAATTTTCTTCGTGAAAGCCAAATGGATGTAGGATATGTCACTTATACAATATACAAAAATATGTCCAATATACCATATAGGCATATAATGTATATCTCTAATCTATTCATTTCTTGCAAGGGGAAGAAAACAAATCTTGGGTTGTCTTCTATTTTCATGTCGATGGAGATGCAATGGATGTTGTAGTTGTATCGTCTTAAAATGGAAGCACTTCCATTTTGATAGGTTTAGCACCCTCATTCAATTGGTTTGCATATTAGGTTTGCATATGTGCTTGATTTGCATATTAGGTGAAATTAGGGTTAGGATCTAATGGATCCTCCAAGAATTCCCTCTCTGTGACTCTTATTTTGAGGTAGGACCTATGTATTGGTCCTCCTGGGCCTCATCCTACTCTCTCCCTAGGCCTCTAGGCCTTCCTAACATTCTGGCACATTCCCCCACCTTCCTAGGTCCCCGGTTGACCTGGGAACCTCTCAGCAACTTTCTAGTGACGTGCTTGAAACCTCAGGTCAGGGTCGAGGTTCATCCTGAACTAGGTCAGGGTCAAGGTTGACCTTGACCTAGGTCAAGAGTGAGGTTGACATAGTCCTCTGTCAGGTGTTGGTGCCCGTTATCAAATCTGGAGCTTATCGGGGTCCAAAACTTAAAATAGGTCACCGAGTCCGGATGCGAAAGTGTTTTCTTTGATATTTGAATTAATAAATTCCCTCCTTGGTTGGTGATTGTGATTGGACCATGATTCAAGGTATAAATTGAATTAGGATCCCTTGCATTGCCCTAGGAGGCCTGTGTTGAGATCTCTATATAAACACTCTCTTTTTCCTTCATTTGATCATGAAATGAAATCAGGAGATGACATGATGAAATGATGATGCAAAAAAGAAAGAGGATGATACAGGACAAGCTAAGAGGACATATCATCATTTTCAATCAAGAATTTTGAGGACAAGTTGTGGTGGATCTTCATTAAAGCAAGAAGGCTCTCTCTTTAGATCTACTATTCTCAACATTCAAGCATTCAAAGGACATTATCATGGGGTAGCAATCATGGATTGTGAGTTGATAGGAATACTTTAGCCTTGGGGGCTTGGTATGATTTCTTTGTCATATTCAAATCTAGGCATTGCTTTCTCATTTCCATGTATGTTAGGATTGTTAATCTAGAAGATTAGATCTTGATATTACATGTTTAAAAGACTCTTTTCAAAAGAGCAATACACACACACTATACATTCTCTATTCGACTGTTCATGGAGGTGGAGATCACCAAAGCGGGGGTTTGAATAAGGAAAAACCCTATATAGCCACCCAAAAACCCCTGTTTTCATATATTTGTAGGTGCTATTTTTGGGAGTTGCAGGTACAGAACAACAGATTTGAGACCAGATTTGGATACCCTTTTCAACGAACTATCGAGATCCGCAAACAGATTTTCTGTCGACACTGTGTAGGTTAGGGTCAACATTATTGGGTCAGGGGTGACATTTGTGGGTCAAGGTTGACATTTTTCATAAGATGACATCAGAACAGAAAAATATTTCTGGATTTTGTTCGTCTCTGCATTTCGGTTCGGGATCAACTGTCAGTTTTTCCAGAAACTCAATACAAGCTTCAGAAAATGATTTTTTCCAGATTTGCTATGTTATGAGATAGGTATTTTATCCCACTATTCTTTACATGCTCCTTTAAATCCTTTTTATCATAATAATTAAGTGTAAGAAACTAAAATTGGCCTTAGGATTTCTCTCTCATCTAATTATGCAAATCTTATTGAAGCAATCCTTTATGAGCCAAATTTTATATATTACATTTTGGTGAACACGTGATAGACAACTCTTTCTTTTCCTTGGTGTTAGATTTACATTTCATATTAGATCTTGCATCGATATAGAAGTAGGTTTTCTTTAATGCTCTTGTATTTATATTGCAAAATTCATAAAAATCACAAAATTTCTTTAAAAATACAAAAACATTTACATTTTACATGCTTGTAGTGTTTTCTTGTGTTCAACATGTATGATTTTTGTTTTGAATACTTTGATGAGGATTTTGTTGTACAAAATAATAGATCCCTTCATGAGGCACATGGAAGTGAGCATGCAAATGGTTTGAATTGGATCCCCATGGATCCTATTCCTATTTCATCCTCCTCCACAATCTCTTCAATTGACTTTTACCATAGAGTGTATGCATGGTTACCTTCATATTCCTCTATTTGCAACATCGAGACACCTAAAAAGTTATTTCCAAAACCTTTGATGATGGTAAAAGGATGTCCTGAAATAAATATTAAGGGAAAACCCAGAGATCCCTTGGATTTCTTTGATAACACGGATTTTGTTTCGCATGCTTATCGCACACGAAATAATCCTCAATCTACTATCCCAGAAACTTTACCTCCTTCTCAACCTGTGCTTCCTCAAGCACCTAGGTTACCTTCTTCCTTTAAGGAATATGACTTAGTAGAACCATTATGCGCTACTCCGGCTAAGATATCTTTATGGGAATTACTTCAAACTTCTCCTACATATCATGAGGCATTGAAAAAAGATTTATCTACTCTCCCTGCTATGCCTCCTAATCAAGACAACATTAATTCATTTCTGGAGTGCATGCATACTATGCCTTCTGTACCTCCTATTTTGTTTTCTGATAATGATTTACCTATTGTTGAGGTGCAGAATCAATATGATGCTCTTATGGTTGTTGTCTCTATTAATTAGAGTATTGTTCACAGAACATTGATTGATAATGGATCTGGGCTTAGTGTTTGTAGCATGGATATGCTTAAGGAAATTAAGGCCAATCTTACAACTATTCAACCAGATAATATTCCTATTCATGGATTTGATAATATTGCAAAGAAAACTTTGGGTATTATTACGCTTCCCATTAAAGTTGGTCCTGTGCTTCTTTACACTCCTATCCATGTTATTCCTGGACCACTCAATTATAACCTTTTATTAGGAAGACCCTGGTTACATACTATGCATGTGGTTCCTTCTACTCTTCATTGCAAGGTTAGGTTCATATACAATAATCTAATGTACACACTATGTGTGGATGATGAACCAAATCCTTGCATGAATACAAAATATGCTAAGGTTCTTGAGCCTATACAACCAATTAAAAAACTTGAACAACCACCTGAGGTTAAATAAGATGAGATTCCATCTTCTTCCCCGACGGAAGATGATTGGGGAAAATTGGATTTTAATCCTACTTTTCTAGGAGAATATAAAGTATCAGATTTGGAATTTATGAAAGAACAAACTAAGTTTGAAAAACAAGTTTTTATTCCTGCTCCACTTTCTGAGGTGTTAAAAAGTAACTTTGTTGCTGCTTCACATGATGAAAAATTTGAGACAATAAAACCAGATTGCTATGACATTGTGACATATGCCACTCCTTTAACTCAATCTAATATGGCCGACAGGTATGGTTCTAGTTATCATTTACTCAAGAAATCAGGATTTAACAGGAAAGGTTGTGGTAAGTATGAACAAGGTATACAAGAACCCCTGGATAACAAAGGTTGTGATTATACTTATGGGTTAGGATTCAATCCTTATAGGAAACCATCAGATTTTCCTCTTAATGTTAATCATATTTGTGGTGGACATTTGAAATTGGTTAATCTGCTTCTCCTTGACATGGATCAAAATCCTATTTTGGACATCTTTCCTGAGGATGAAGCCCTCGCTGATTTTTTAGGAGCTTATCAAGATCTACCTACATTTCATCATAAAAGGAGAAAGTTATATTGCCTGAATAGTGAAGCCTATTTTGGAGAACATGATGAATTGGATATTTCCCCTTTGCTAATAGATTCTCCCATACAAAGTAACTTATTAATAACTGAGACCATTGAGATTCAAGTGGATGAGAATGATGTTGAAAGAACAATCAAAATTGGGAAGTGTTTGAATCAAGATGAACATGATCAATTG
>MU227058.1:4401959-4423207 GCA_018584345.1 Thuja plicata
CTCTTTCTCTTATTTATAGGCAGTAAATTAGGGTTTTACTAGGGTTTCATTTGAAATTATTTAGGTTAAATTCAAATTTTTCCTTTATATGCATTTAGATAGACATCTATTCTTTTCATCATAACTTAGGTTTGGTAACTCCGTTTTTAGTGCCCTTAGAGGCATTGAAATTGTGATTCAGATACCTAACCTCTTAAATCAGTTTAGGAAGGCTTAGGACCCTTCTAACTAGTCTAGGAAAGGACTTTTTCAACAAATTGCATATTCAGTTTATAGAAATCACCTTATCACCCTGTTTCACCTTTCATGAATTAGTAAGCCAAATCAGGGGGGCATAAGGGGCTCTATATACTTCACAAGATCATCATAGTAAGACTTAGGTTCTCTTTTTATTTTCATTAACCTCGTGTGTTGCAAGTTTCAGATACTAATTGTTTCTTGTAGGATCTTTGCATTGAGGACTTGGCTATATCCTTTTTATACTTTATGATGTTTTCTTATTTTAGCTTGCATATTCATGTAGCATCATATCTAAGCTAAATTTGGGGCTAAATGTATCTTATTAAAATGGAAACACTTCCATTTTGATAGGTTTAGCACCCTCATTTAGTTGGTTTGCATATTAGGTTTGCATATGTGCTTGATTATACATGTGTAGGTGAAATTAGGGTTAGGATATAATGGATCCTCCTAGATTTCCCTCTCCATGACTCTTATTTTGAGGTAGGACCTATGTATTGGTCCTCTTGGGCCTCATCCTACTCTCTACCTAGGCCTCTAGGCCTTCCTGACATTCTGGCACATTTCCCCACCTTCCTAGGTCCCCGGTTGACCTGGGAACCTCTTAGCAACTTTCTGGTGACCTGCCTGAAACCTCAGGTCAGGGTCGAGTTCAACCCTAACCTAGGTAAGGGTCAAGGTCAACCTTGACCTAGGTCAGGGGTGAGGTTGACATAGACCTCTGTAGGGTGTTGGTCCCCGCTTTCAAATCTGGAGCTTATCGGGGTAAGTCCAGAACTTAAAATAGGTCCCTGGGTCCGGATGCGGAAGTGTTTTCTCTGATATTTGAATTAATAAATTCCCTCCTTGGTTGGTGATTGTGATTGGACCATGATTTGATGTAGAACTTGAATTAGGATCCCTTGCATTGCCCTAGGGGGCCTATGTTGAGATCTCTCTATAAACACTCTCTTTTGCCTTCATTTGATCATGAAACGAAATCGAGAGATGACATGATGAAATGATGATGCAAACAAGAAAGAGGATGATATATAAGGACAATCTAGGAGGACATATCATCATTTTTAATCAAGCATTTTGAGGACAAGCTATGGTGGATCTTCATTGAAGCAAGAAGGATCTCTCTTTAGATCTACTATTCTCAATATTCAAGCATTCAAAGGACATTATCATAGGGTAGAAATTATGGATTGTGAGTTGATAGGAATAATTTAGCCTTGGGGGCTTGGTATGATTTCTTTGTCATATTCAAATCTAGGCATTGCTTTTTCATTTCCATGTATGTTAAGATTGTTAATCTAGAAGATTAGATCTTGATATTGCATGTTTAAAAGACTCTTTTCAAAAGAGCAATACACACACACTATACATTCTCTATTTGGCTATTCATGGAGGTGGAGATCACCAAAGTGGGGGTTTGACTAAGGAAAAACCCTATATAGCCACCCCAAAACCCCTCTTTTTAGATATTTGTAGGTGATTTTTTCGAGAGTTGCAGGTACAGGACAACAAATTTGAGACTAGATTTGGATACCTTTTCAGTGAACTATCGAGATCCACAAATAGATTTTCTATCGACACTGTGTAGGTCAGGGTCAACATTATTGGGTTAGGAGTGACATTTGTGGGTCAAGGTCAACATTTTTCATTAGACGACATCAGAATGGAAAAATATTTTTGGGTTTTGTTCGTCTCTGTGTTCCGGTTTGAGATCAACTGTTAGTTTTTCCAAAAACTCAATACAGGCTTCAGAAAATGAGTTTTTCCAGATCTGTTGTGTTATGAGGTAGGTATTTTATCCCACTATTCTTTACATGCTCCTTTCAATCCTTTTTATCATAATAATTAAGTGTAAGAAACTAAAATTGGCCTTAGGATTTCTCTCTCATCTCATTATGCAAATCTTATTGAAGCAATCCTTTATGAGCCAAATTTTATATATTATAGTAGTCTTCCAAGTGCACTGACTAGTCCTCTTGTCTAGACTATTCTGCAGCTTGAGCAAATAAAATAGAAAGTATAAAGATCAATAACTAATATACATCAATATTCAATTATACGATGACATAAAATAGAATATTCTCTTACCACTAGCAAATAGTCACTATGTGCATCCACCGAAGGGGCACGCTACCGATCTGTAATAATAAGTCCCTACAACAACGATCAAAATAATATTTAAAATACATACATGAATATCATTAAAAAATTCAATACAAACTATTAAAATAATAATTAAAATTAAGTAATATCTTCCATACCTCGGTCAGTGCTTTAGATCTAGCTACAACTGCAGCTACACCACAATCCAAAGTATCATGGACAAAATGAGGATTCTCTCTTATCAATAATTTAAAACAAAACAACAAGAGTATTATGTAGTTATCAAGAATACCAATAATTTTTTACAACCCCACTAATGAATAAATTGTACATTTGTGAAGGTTCCACTACATCCTTTAGTGTGTGGTGTCGATGTCGTAGCTCCAACATTAAACTAGTGCACATGTATGATCATTTTTAAGACAACCATTCATATAAGAACGTACTATTTACGTGTTAATTATAATGCATTATGACATATATACCTGTGGACTCAATGATGTCATCACAAAGCCAGGTGAAGGAATGTGACCAATGCCATGACCACTTTGACTCTGGATTTTGATCACAATTTATCTAGTAATTTAGTTATTTATTCATTTATTAATTAAATATAATCAAGTAAATCAAATTAACATGTAAATAAAGATACCTCAAGGAAAGTGGAACGATGCTCTTCGTTGTCTAATGTGAATGTCAATGGTCCAGCAATGAACTAATGCACATGCCCAATAAGTTATGAGATAACCATTCATATAATTACATAATAATCAAATGTATTAATTAAAATACTTTATTCTATACATATTTGTGGAGTTAAAAACTTAGTGTTAAAGGGGGCCGAGGGATCATTGCCACTGCAACCGACACTCTTGTCCTGAATTTTGATCATAATCAAAAGATACTAATTTAATTATTCATTCATTCATTTATAAAATGAAAATGATCAAATAAATTTAATGAACTTGCAAATATTTACTTGTGTATCAATGCCAAATGTTGCAATGAGAAAATCATTGGGCATCATTCCATCATCCTCTTCCTCTTTGTTGGAGTACCAAATGTGCACAGGGATCCATAGGACCGACAAATATAGCCCCTCAAAGACCAACCATGCTCACCCTCCACTAAAGGAGTGACACACTGAATGAGAGTTTGTGTTAGAGCACTAATCGTGCCTAGTGTGTCCACCTCCACATGTTCCTTCACAATGGAAGGAATACTAACACGATCCACCTATGACTTTCCACTGGGCACCCTAGGTGTGTTAGGGTCACAACATTCCATACATCTATCAAATGATGACCCCCCACCTCTACCCTGAGATTATAGAAAGTCAAAATAATTTGGCACCTCCTTGAGGAAAAAATCGCAATAGAGTTTCCTTTGGAAATATATTGGAACCTCATGACTGTTACAATGAGGGGAATCAAAGACCATCCACCATATATCCCAAATTATTTTTTATATCTTCATTCAAGCACCAATGAATTGAAAACCTCTTTTTTGTAGTTCTAAGAGTATCAGTTTCCTCTGGCTTTTTAAAGACTTTGCAAATGTCATCTTTTGTAATTTGTTTCTATTTTATGTCCTCATATGATAATTTATTTTCATAATATCATTCTTGTTCTTCTCTTTTGTCGTGTCATAAATTAAGTTTCCCACTAACTGAGCCTACATGAGTCAAGATTGATTCTAATGATTTTGCAATTCCTGGATTTATATCAATAGAATCTTTTAACCTCCTAATTAAAGATTTTATTTCTGTTTTCCCTCTTTCTATTTGGCTAATCAAATTTTCTTGTGTTCTAGGAGGATGTTTCTTGATTGGTGGAGGTAGTTGGGGTTCATTTTCTTGGTTATTTTCAACATGCATTTGTTCACGAGGATAAGATGGAGGGTTTGGTTGAGGGTTTTCTCAGGGAGATCATTCATTCCTGGCAATTAAAACAAAATCTATTTTAAAAGCCTAATTAAACTTAAAATTTAAGAAAAGAAACTTTGACAATAAAATTTGATTGAAAATCAAAATTAAACTTAAATTTCAATACAAATAAGAGGCATAGGTTATAAAATTACTTACTTCTTCTTCTGGTTTGACCTTGATGACGTCGCGGAGCCATTGCTTGTCTAATTTGATGAAGTAAACAAGCAAAATGTCCTACGTACACACTTTGCAAATGCTCTTCTTTGCTGGAAACATGGGTTTGAGGGGAAGAAATGAGCCTCTTTTTGCTCTTTGACCTTTATGTAATATTTTACATAGTGGGTGCATGATATAGTGCACACATGCTATGTTTTTAATTTCCCAAGCCTAAGGCTTAGGCAATCCAAGACATATCATGCATGTCCTTCAGTGTGTACACACTATAGTCTTTGGGGGACCAAAAAGGAATTTGGCACATTTTTAGTCCCCCATCTCCGTGCATATACCCATTATATAACATCAAAAATTAGTAACTTTAGAATTTTGTATGTAAACTCTTATCTAATACCAACCAAAACTAAATTATCAAGTTAAAAGGTCATCTTACCTAAACTGCTACAAGAAAGAGGCTGAACCAAACCAAGAAGCAATCTAGAGATCTAATATCTTCCAGAAGAGGAAGGATCTGCTTCACTACCACATTGATGAACTACTTGCATCTATATGGAATTCGTCATCCAATGTATGAGCTACATGCAATTTGCAGGGCCTCTCCCGCCACGTCAGAAAATTCTGAAGGATAGCCTCAACACCTGGGTTGATTGGATTTCTTCCATGCCAATTGCAACTTTGTCGAATTCATCTCCCTCATCCTATTAAAGTTATACTAATTATAAATGTAATTGGTTCCCATTTAATGGATATAATAAAACTATGCATTTTAAGAAATAAGCAATCAAGTTCTATTTTTATTTCAAATGCTTCCATTTGAAAGGTACTCCTTTCATTATTTCCTTAACACACAAGAAATAAAAAAGAAGCAATGGGATTGTTATATTTATATGCCCTCATTGAAAAATGGTAGTAGATTGTATTAAGGACAAATAATATTTTTTCGTGAAGGATTTTTTTTAGATCTATAAATCTATATTTCTTTGTAATAGTTGAGACAAATGCCAAAAACATTTTTGTAGAATTGAATGGTCATTTTTTCAAGAAACAATTAAATGAGATTACTTTTAAGAGAATTTTGTAATTACTTCTTTTGAAAAATATTTTTATAAGACCAAATTTATTTTATTTTACTCATACTTTGTATAGGAGTTTTTAATGCAAGATAAGCCTAAAAATAAAAAGAAATTACATATTTATAGTGGTATTAAGGTCTACAATATTGTTTCTATTTTGCTTGTTCATCTCTCAATAATAAATTTAACAATAGAAATATAATTCAAGGTTTGCCAATCGAGGTATTGGTAGGGTTAAAGTTTACTAACATTCACTGTTTTATGATAGATCCCATGTGTTTTCCATAAAAGATTTGAACTTAGTAAATACATTGTACAAGCATACATTTTGATAGAAGATCTAAAATTGGGATATAACAATATAGTTTTAAAAAGTACCCCATGAATATTAGATTTTATTCAAATAAATTAAGATGAAATATGCATACAAATATAATCCAAAAGAATTAATTAAGGCTTCACATTGTTAATTAATGCAATAAACAAAATATCTATCTCGACCAACTTTGTTTTGATCAAATCCATTAGGAACCATTATATGCATTAACAAAAAGATTAAAAGGGGGGTAACCATTATATGCACTAGCAAAAAGATTAGAGGAAGGGGTGAGATGGTGTGAGACTAATCCCCTGTAGATATACTAAGCAACCTGCTTGCTAGATGTATTGAATAAAATCTAGGCTTTGCAGTTGAACCTGTGACCTATGGAAAGAAAGACCACAACCCAATCCAACTTCATTACCCATATAGTCTAGACAAATTCCATTCTTAAAAGTCTACAAAATATTCACAAAACTTGTTTGTACTTCCTATGTTGATAATATTCTTGATTAACTTTCAGTGTTGGGAACTATACATAAAAACATGGTGGGATCGACAATGATACCTAAGGTGTATGAAAGATAATTGTCCACCCTCTTTCTTAATGCACACTTGGAAGGAAGATGACCCAATAGGATCAAGTAGGACTTAAGTGCTAAGTGAGTGAAATTATCCTTCACTTGCAATGATTAAGAATAAAATATATTTGAGAAATTAATCTAATGTTGCAATATAGATGATAAGAGTAAACTAAATTAGATAGTTTTGGGAAAATAAAGACTGATAGAAATAGACAGAATTGTGTAATTACCATAAATGGAAATCCAAAACATGTACCAAATTGATATGTGAATCTGAGATTGTTCTGGGTAGAACAAAATGCCTTGGACATTCTATTCTGGGGAATAAAATATCTTGAGGCAGTTTTTTGTTCCCTAGGAATCTACATAGAATATTGAATGACAGTCCCACGGGTTTTGATATTTTTAGATATGTTTTGACATTTGCACCACCTATACCTACACAAAAAAAAATAGGTAAAAGGTTGTGGAAATGGGTTTTTCTTTTCCAAACCCTTGTTTAGGAATGTACCTTGAAAATGAAATAAGATTTCATAAAGGAAAGTAAAATTGAAGGTATCTACCTTGCCAATACCTTCATGAACAAATGTTGAGATCACACATATTCGTAAAGATGCTTGAATGCCACTTGTATTGAAGTGGTTGAACTTGGAATGTAGAATGGAATCAAGGATGACTTCACAAATTTATGGATCTATTAATGCCACTCCTAAAATATTTAATGTTATTATGCTTGATTGAACACTTGTTGTGGAAGAAGAATGCATGAGAATGAATAAAGTATCTTATTTCTTTATTGATAACTCCTCTTCCTGGACATCATGGGAGGTAAGCTTTCTTCAATGGATAATATTGTCTTCAAATTTCCTTTGATGCTTGGAGAGAGACTAGATCTTGGATGCTTGCCTTCAAACCTTGAATTCACTTCATTGCTTGAATGCAAAATCTCAAGTGTGATTTCTTATCATTGATCTTGGTTACCAAAATGAGGAGAGGTATGATGTTTATATACATCATCACACATTTCATAATTAAAAATTAATAGAATTCAAATATGGGATCCAATTTACCACCGAAACACCACAACATGGCTTTAGGTCAAATTTGGTCCCATTATTCGGGGAACAAAAAGCCTAGGGCATTCTGTTCCTAGATAAAGAATAACAAACATGAAATGTAAAAATAAAAAAAAATGGGGCCTAACTAAGCATCCAATCATGGGTGTTAACTTTTTATGATGGTATATTTAGCCTCCACTTTAGTGGGAGTATGAGAAAAATCATGCTCGCATTAAAGTAGATCAATGAATTGGAAGAATTTAATCAAGGTTAAGGAGACAAAAAAAACCAATCCCCCAAATGAATTAGGTCCTCATAAAATTTAAAACCAAGATGGAAAATGAAACACGAGAGAGAGAGAGAGAGAGAGAGAGAGAGAGAGAGAGAGAGAGAGAGAGAGAGAGAGAGAGAGAGAGAGAGAGAGAGAGTCCTAGTAAGGTATTGCCTTACTATGGATCATGCAAGGGAAAATATTGCAAGAGATGGAATTGATAGTCTAGAAAGCTATGCAATTCTAGTCAACCCATCAAAAGGGATCAATCCTCAAGGAAATCATGTCTCCATTAAGGGATCCAAAAAAAGTGGTTAGTCAAAATACCAATTGATAATAGGAAGGATTAGTCTTAGGATCCATTGAATAATGCTCAAGGAATGATATTGTAAAGATGAATGTAAGGAAAGTAGTGTCACTTTATCCATCTACATAAGAGATTAAATCATTATGTGTGTGCAAAATGTGAAGCAAGGAGCAGAGTGTATGCCTCCAAATTAAAGTGATTCCAAACACCTTAATGGGAGAAATGACTTTAACAGAGAATACATGCATAAACAAAAAAAAAATTCCACTATGAGACGCCCCCAAGCAAGGACAATCCACAAGAAATGAACACATGAAAAAAGAGAGCATGGAAGATATCTACTAACTCAAATATCAAAAAGAACTTTCATCATCCCCCAAAGGTAGTAGAACTAAAAGCACAATGGAAGAAGGTCAAATAAGAGATATAAACAATATTATTTTTGGGTTGGCATCATAGAGACCAAAAATAATGTTATCTACCATTTTGTGTTATCCCCAATCAAACAATACAAAGGCACACTTTTGAATAGTGACACATGCATGACATAATATGTATATGAAATATAGAATAAATGAGATACAAATATAGGAATGTTATGACAGGTTGATTCCTTCATCACCTTTCACTAATGGAGAAACAAGGGTCATCTAAAGAAATCTAAACAGAACATATAACAAGCAACACATCATGAGGGAAGCATATTACAACAAGCAATCACAAAGAATCCACCACATAGGATTAGCTAATCAAGCATATTTCTTGCTCCCCCATCTTGGTTTGTATCATTTAGGGAAGGTGAGCAACATGCTATAGAAACAACATCAACCATAGAAGATGTAACAATAGTTAGTTCCAAACAAGGACCATGCTCTAAGGATGAGTCACTTTGTTTGTCAATGAGAGTGTTTTGCAAAGAGATCTAGTAAATCATAATTAATATCAATAATCTCATACATATCATTAGAATCACTAGCATGAACATAATTTTCATTATAAATATTTAAATTGTCATCAAGAGTATCTTGTTCATTCAAATTAATAAAAATAGGATCTCTAATCCGAATAGAATCACCATGTTTATTCAATTTCATCTTTTTAAGATTAACTTCCTCCCTTGGGCTACGCATAGGTTGATCAAAGGTAATCAAAGCATCAATAGGAATCTTAGGGGAGGAAAGGTTTTTGGAAGAACACACATGGGCTCTAGCATGATGTTTATGGTGACAGTCCTTAGTACAAAGGTTACATTTAGTTTTTTTTTATATTTGGTTTGGTTTAGGATCAATCAACATCAAGTCCTTTTCTGTTTTAGGAGGAAGAATAGAAGGCACCACACTAGGTTGAGAGATAGCATATGTATATCATTTATGGGATATAGGAGGTAGAATTTAATCATAAACAAGAGGTGTAGGAAGAAGTCCAAGTCCAGGACAAGGAGATGGAACTATAGGAGAGGAATTGCTAAGTTCACAAATCTTCTTAATCTTGAATTTTTGATAGGATAAGAAATAGTTATCTTTGTGAGGTTAGACTGATTGAGGCATAGAAGGCCAAAATAAATCAAGTTCAAAGTTCCCTTGAATATCTAAAGGATAATAGAGACTATGGTTAATCATGATAATATATCCATCATAGGGAAATTTCATACACTTATGAATGGGAGAAGACTATAACTTTCATGGAAGTGAGCCAAGGAAGACCAAGTCTTACTTGTAATTGATCGGAAGTTGGGATGATAAAAAGGTGAAATCTAAGGTTTTCCTACCAATTTCTACAGGAAGAGAAATGGAGCCATGGGTAGGGGAAGTGAAGCCATTGAATGTTTTGATCATCACATTATATTTAACATAAAAATATTTCTGGAGCTATCCAGTGTAAAGATGCTCTTCAATTATAAAATTCACCAAGAAAGTAGGGTCTATAAGGACTCCATAGGAAGGAATATCACTAACCTTAAAAACTATGTAAAGAGGACCATAAAGTGCCCTAATATGTCTCACTAGGATCAAATGTAATGCAAAGATCGGGCTCAGGTTTGGGTTTGGTTTTGGACTGATCAACAAGGTTGACAAAATTGTTGGCATAGGTATTCTAAGTGTCATAGGTCACAGTGGCAGGAGAGTTAACAATATGGGTAGATGAAGAAGGAATGGAAGGAATAGTCTCAATGGTATTGGTTGAATGTGAAGGTAAAGGGTTAGTATAGATTTGCAAGTTTTTTTTGAGAAGGGCAACAGATTTACTTCCTTGATCATTAACACCCTCAAAAATATAACAATAGAGTCAATGAGGTCTTGAACAATAGTTTTTAAATGGTAACACTTATTAGTATCATGAAAAGTTTGACAATGATATTAGAAAAAAGCTTTGGGATCAAAGTTCTTGTGGGTTTGTTTGGAAGGATCAATTAGATTAATGGGAGGAAGTGCTAAGACATTAAAATTAATCAATTTCAACATCACATTATGCAAATATTTAGAAAGAGATGTAAAATTATGAGAAGGTTTAAAATAAGATGTCAAAGGAGCCACACCTTTGGATGCTACTGCCACTTGTACATCAACATTGTTTAATGAATTGTTGATCTTAGGAAAGCCTTTTGGTTTTTGAAACTTCTCAAAAGGTCATGACGAGACATCACTCTTATCAACCAAATTCATTTGAAGGGTGATCTCAAATTGACTCACTTGAACTTGATAATTATGAGGCATTGTACATAATTGAGTAAAAGAGGAGAAGAAAGATCTTATCCCTAATGTATTTTTGTAAAATAGCAATGAAAATATATTGAATATCAACATCAAGCACATGATAATAAATATGAGCATGCAAAAGCTTAAATCTACCAATGAAATCGGTCACTTTTTCTTTAGCACCTTGTTTAAAATGCATTAAATCAGTCAAAGAAATCTTAGGACCAATATTGTTTTGAAATTGTTGGATGAAAACATTAACCAGTTTTTGGAAAGAATCAATGAAATATGGAGGCAAAGAGAAATACCATTGCAAGGATTTATTTTGAAAGGTTCTAGTATATAGCTTAGCCATGAACCTATGGTCATGAGAAAAGTCACTACACAATGTTTGAAAGGTCTTAACATGGGTCAAGGGGTCACCTTTACCATTGTAAGTCTCTAAGTGATGTATTTCCATGTATTGAGTAATAACAACTTGAATGATATCCAAGGATTAAAGGACTAGTAATATCACATGTAGGAATGTTAAACTTGGATTGATTCATAGAGGCAATTTTTTTTTCAAAGATGAAATAATTTGAACAAGGCTATTGATAGTGGACTCGATAGAGAGGTTAGTATGAGACATGTGTGAAATGTTGAGACCATTATGAGAAATGAAAGGAATATTAGAATAAGAAAATATAACATTCTTATAGGTAGTCATGGATGTGGTGAACCATAACTGATTGAATGTTTGAAGATATTAAGTTGATGATCACCAAGCTATAGAAATTTAATGCAAGACATTAAATTAGTTAATGTATTGTATTTTCATTGATTTCAACTTGATATAATCTGATTGGTTATATACATAGTGTCAAAGACTTCAGAGAACCAGAGAGATAAAGGTTATGCTATCAGTAATACATAAAATTTTAGTATGCACTAAGTGACAACAAGCATCGATAGACAGTGCACCCTGACGGATAAAGAACCCCGAGAGGAAAGTCATAGTGATACCCGAGCAAGCATTACCAATGAGAAGAATCATAGTGTTACCCGACAGACAAACAACCCCGATGGACAGAGATGCCCGGGGAAAACTAAATTCAAGACCAAAGCTAACAAGGAGTTAAACACCGAAAAGAACTGAAGTTCAGAAATGACAAACGACTTAGCTAGAAAGAACTAAATATGGAGCTAACTAGCTGATCACATTATTTTCATCAATAATTTAAAAGCTAGAGATAAGAGAGAGTTTTAAAGCAGTTTTATTCCACTTGTCAAGGATAAATCTATGGGATAAAACTAAAGTAAAGCTTTAAAGCAAGAAAGGCGAGAATTGTGGATCACACCAAGAACAAAAAAGTCAAGGAATTAGAAACAGTGAAATTATGTCTATAAAGAGACAAGCTAATTCATTGTGAATTAAGGGGGTGAATAGAGAAGAGGATGATGAAGAGAATATTGGTGAAGAAAGACTTCATATTGTCCTGATCAATCAAGCTAAAGAAGAGAGCTTAAGATTTCTGCGGACACCGAGCAACAAAGAAGCACAGGATCACCGAGCATAAATAAGTGGAGCAAAGGTATTGAAAGGAAACATTGATCAAAAAGGTATTATGAGCTTAAAATAGATCTGAGCATCTGCAAGTCTAAGTTGTTTATATGAACAGATCATATACTATTTCAGTTTAACCATTGGATCAAAAAGTCTCTTAATCGAGCAGGATCTAACAATCTTTTATATATTGAGATACATCCCAAGTAGTATCAAAAGGTTAATTCATGCAGATAGCATAATGAAATTCTAGATATCAAGTGATTAACTGTTAGTGATAAATCCTCTAACAAGGTCGCACTTAATAGTGTGTTTGTAACCTTTAACAGGGATGGCTCTTCACCGATCTCACTTCAGAAGAGTGAAAAATTTGGGTTACTGGTCCCAAGTGTTTTTTCCCTTAACAAGGTTTCCACTTTAAAAATCCATGTGTCAAATGTGTTTATGAGTCATTGCTTTGATGTTTTGCTTTACACATTACTAAAACATGATTGATTGGTAAACACTAAGTTATTTACTGTATTTCGGTAAATGATAGACTACTATTCGGTAAAGATTAAGAATAAGGTTTTATAGTGAACTTCGAGCAATAGTTATTTGATAATATTATTTCAAGGCATACATCTTGTATGACTGAAGATAACTAGATGCTAATAATTATGGTACTAAGTGTTTAGGTTAATTTATTGGAATGTTTTTTAGGCCACTGATTCACCCCCCCCCCCTCTCAGTTATTCTAACAATTGGTATAAGATCTTGTGTGTTTATAAGGAAGGTTTCAAGACCTAAGAAAAAGATCACAAGATGAGCAAATAGGATGTGCCCAAGTTGAACAAGGACAACTTTGCATCATGGAAAAGTAGGATAAGACTCCACCTATCAGGTATTGAAAATGATGTTACTCAATACTTAGATACTAAATATGTGTTGCCTATAGGACCTCACACACTTGATCAATTGAGAGAAAAGAATGCGCATAATTCTATGATGATAGAACTTGCTTCCTCACTCTTCGATGTTGAATTTGAAGATGTCAAAACATGCACCTCTGCAAAGAAAATGTGGGACAAATTGAAGCTAGTACATGGAGGAGATGATAATGTGCTAAGAGAAAAGGAAAAAATCCTAAGAGGTAAATTTGATGACCTAAGAATGAGAGAAGGAGAAAACATCACTCAGTACAGCTGCAGAATCAAAGAGGTAGTCAATGCTATCCGAGGAGTTGGAGGTGTACTTGAAGAATAAATAGTGGTAAGAAAAATCCTAAGAACCTTATTGCCTGTTTGTGCTATTAGAGTATCTGCTATACAAAAAATGAGAGTAATAGCAATAACAATGTCACTCTAGATAGTTTGGTTGGTAGACTTATTTCATTTGAGATGAATAACTTTGACAATCGTGTCTTACCATATATTGAGTCTGCATTCAAATCTTCTTTGAAAATAAGTAAGTCAAGTCATAAACACACTATGATGAATGATAGTGAAAGTGATAGTGATGACCAAGATCTCAATGAGATTGAAGCACTAATGGCTAGAATATTGTAGAGAGGCAAAGGTAGATACAAAGGTAAATTAGCATTGGTTTGTTTTAAGTGTAAAGAGATTTGACACTTTGTTGCTAGATGTCCTAAAAAAAGAAAAGATGACATAAGTAATGACAAATCATATGAAAAGAAGTTTGATAGAAGTGATAAAAGAGATTACCGAAGCAACCAAAAATCTGATAGAAAAGATACCCAACACTACAAGGACAAAGGGAAGAAAGCTTGTTACCTGACTGAGAACAAAGCTGGAGATAATGACACCAAATATGATGAAGATATTGAGATGGTATTTGTGGCCATGAAGGATGATTCAGATGAAGAGGAAAGGTATGTAGAGAGTGCACTCATATCTAAGGTTAGTAAGAATGATGTCTAGATTATAAATAGTGGCTAGACTCACCACATGACTGGTGATAAACATTTTTTTGAAACTTTTGAGTACTATAATGGTGGATCAATAAAAATGGGTAATGACTCACCTTGTCGAGTTGAAGGCAAAGGAACTATAATGTTAAATAATCTGACCAGAATTTGAAAATGCATACTGGGTAAAAGGACTTAACTATAATCTATTGAGTATTTCACAACTAAATAACATAGGTCACCGAGTTTCATTTGAGAACAAAAAGGAAAAGATCTTTAATGAATCGGGAAGGTTGATCAGAACTGGTGAACATACAAAAGTTAACCTATTCTATCTTGATGATATAAACACCACTTGTTTAATGGCTAGAAATGAAGACATATGGTTGTGGCATAAAAGATTATGTCATGTGAATTTTGACAACATGATTAAGATAATCAATAAAAGGAAATTAAGAGGCTTATCGAGAATGTTAAAGCCTGACCATATCATGTGTAAGAATTGTTAAAAAGGTAAAATGACAAAGTCTAGTTTCAAGAGAAAAACCCATACATCTAATGTTATTCTAGAATTAGTCCATACTAATCTATGTGGACCCATGAGAACAAAGGGTTACTATGGTGATAGATATTTCATTCTCTTTGTTGATGATTATTCTAGAATGATGACATTTATGTTCTTAAAAAAAAAATCAGAAGCATTCAAGATGTTTAATTGGTATAAAGCTATTGTAGAAAAACAAAGTGGTAAGGAACTAAAATGCTTAAGATCAGATAGAGAAGGATAATTTATTTTTGATGAATTCACTAACTTTTGCAATGAGCATGGAATTAAAAGACAAGTTTCTGCACCAAGAACACCACAGCAAAATGGGATTGTTGAAAGAAGAAACAGATCAATTATTGATTGTGCCAGAACACTGATGATAGAAAAAGGCATCAATCAAACATTCTAGAGGGAAGCTGACAATACTGTTGTCTACATATTAAATAGAGTTCAATTGAAGAAAGACACCAAAAAGACACTCTATGAGCTATGGTATGGATACACACCCAATGTAAGTTAATTCAAAATTTTTGGAAGTCAATGTTATATTTTGAAAGATGATAGAAATGGAAATCTTGACTCCAAAAGTGAAGAAGGTATCTTTCTAGGGTATTCCACCAAGAGAAAGGCTTATAAATGTCTTAACAAGTCCTCTAACAAAATCATTGAAAGTGCAAATGTCAGAATAGATGAATATGCAGAGAAAAATGATGAGGAAAGAAGAAAAGAACCAAAAGACTACAATAGGTTTTTTTACATTAAAGCACTTGAAAATCTGCCTGAGCAACTGTTTATCACTCCCAAGAAATAGAACAATGCACCCGAGCATCAGGATGCAAATACCGAAAATCAAGGAATTGCTCAAAATGATGTTCTGAGTGATGGAGATCAGAACAAAGGTCAAGATGATGATTAGACTGATGAAAAAAGAGTTGAACTGATACTTTCCAAGTATGTCACAAGAAACCATCCATAGAACCAAATCATAGGAGACAAGAAGGCTGGAATGAGAACTAGAAGTAAGTCACTGAACACTAGATGTTTAAATTGTGATTTTGAGCCTAAATCTGTTAATAATGCACTTGAAAATGAAGAATGGGTCAGTGTCATGAATGAAGAAATAGAATAGATTGAGAAGAATAGAACATGGACATTAGTACCCAGACCGGATGACAAGAATGTCATCGGTACAAAATGGATATTCAGAAATAAGCTGAATGAGAATGGAAAATTCACAAGAAACAAAGAAAGATTAGTATGCAAGGGGTATGCACAAGAAGAAGGTATTGACTATGGATAAACCTTTGCACCCATTTCTATAGTAGAAGGAGTAATAATTTTACTTGCTTATGTTGCATTCAAAGGATTCAAGGTATACCAAATGGATGTCAAATCTGCATTCCTAAATGGAATACTAGAAGAAGAGGTATACATTGAACAACTAGAAGGGTTTGTTGATCCTAACAAGAGAAACATGGTTTGTAGACTACACAAAGCCTTGTATGGATTGAAACAAACACCTAGCCTGGTATGAAAGACTTCACTCCTATCTCATAAGTATTGGATTTGTAAGAACAAGCGAAAATAGTAATCTGTATTTAAAAGAAGATACTTATGATAGCATTTTTATTGCTGAAATATTTGTTGATGATATAATATTTGGGGTTAATGATATGCTATGTAAATCCTTTGCTAATGAAATGAGTAAAAAGTTTGAGATGTCAATGTTTGTGGAGATCAAATTCTTTCTTGGTCTACATATTCTTCAACAGGATGCATGCATATATATCACACAATCAAAATACATCAAGGAAGTGCTGAACATATTCAAAATGGAAGATTCCAAACTAGTTGGAACACCTATGGCAACCAGATGCAAGATGAAAAAAGAAGACAAATCAAATGAGGTAAATCAGACCTTGTATATATTAATGATTGACAAACTAATGTATGTTGTTCATACTAGACTAGATATCGCACATGCATTTGGAATAGTTGCAAGATTCTCTGCTAATCCCAAAGAATCACACATGACTATTGTTAACAGAATTCTAAGATATCTAAAGAGCATTGAGGACTATGGCTTATGGTATAAAAGAGAAGGCAAATTTGAGCTTCAAGTCTATATAGATGCTGATTGGGCTAGAAACTTAGATGACAGAGAGAGAACAATTGGAGGAGCATTCTTCATGGGTGATAGACTTGTGACATGGATAAGTAAGAAGAAAAGATGCATCTCACAATCCACTATAGAAGCAAAATATGTAGCTATTGCTCCAAACTGCTCTAACATCGCATGGATCAAACAATTACTGGAAGGTATGAATATGAAAATATTTGAACCAGTGATTATCTATTGTTATAATACCAGTGCAATAAACATTTCTAACAATCCTGTCATGCATGCTAAGACTAAGCATATTTGAATCAATTATCATTACTTAAGAGAACAAGTGAAAGAGAAAGAGGTGATACTAGAATATGTTCAATCAAAGGAACAATTAGCTGATATATTCACAAAGTCTTTGCCTAAAGATACATTTGAGTACATGAGAAAGAGACTAGGGGTCTGAACCTTGTTTATTATTTAGTGAGCTGACTAGGAGGTGGCATAAGCCTACACACAATTAGAAGATCATTCATGTTGATGCAAACAAAGAAATGGACTGCATAGATACATCAGTACACAAAAAGGTACATATCTGCACCGAACACCAGAGCCATTGTATTGCTGATGGATAGGGAAATTCAAGGAGTATATTATAAAAAGGAGGATGGATATACTTTGTCATTATTGTCAAAGGGAGAGATGACTTGAGAGATGTAACCTATAAGGGAGAGAATATTCAAAAAAGGGAGAGATTATATCCACATGAAATATCCATCATAATCATCCAAAGGGAGATAAGTATTCTAAGGGAGAGAGTATATCTAATGTTGTCAAAGGAAAAAGAGATGATCAAGGAGAGGAACAGTCAAAGGGAGAGACAACATCAAAAGAAGAGATTCTAAAACACAGGGAGAGATAGAATTAGAAGTTGCTACATCTATCGAACCCTGTTAAAGGATACAAACACACTGTTAAGTGCGACCTTATTAGAGGATTTATCACTAATAATTAATCACTTGATATCTGGAATTTAACTATGCTATCTTCATGAATTAATCTTTTGATACTCCTTGGGATGTATCTCAATATATAAAGGATTGTTAGATCCTACTCAGTTAAGAGACTTTGTGATCCAATGGTTAAACTAAAACAGTATATGATCTGTTCATATATACAACTTAGCCTTGCAGATGTTGATATCTATTGTAAGCTCATAATACCTTTCTGATCAATGTTTCCTTTCAATACCTTTGCTTGACTTCTTTCTGCTAAGTGATGGTGTTCTTCTCTGTTGCTCGGTGTCTGCAGAAATCTTTAGCTCTGTTCTTTAGCTTGATTAATTAGGACTGTATGAAGTTTTTCTTCACCAGTATTCTCTTCAACATCTTCTTCTCTATTCACCCCCTTAATTCACAATGAATTAGCTTTTCTCTTTATAGATATGATTTCACCATTTCTAAGTCCTTGACTTTCTTGTTCTTGGTGTGATCCACAATTCTCACGTTTCTTGCTTTAAAGCTTTACTTCAGTTTTATCCTGCAGATTTCTCCTTGACAACTGGAACAAAACAACTTTAAAACTCTCACTTATCTATGGATTTTAACTTGTCGATGAAAACAATGTGATAAACCAATTAAATCCATATTTATCTCTTTTCAACTAAGTCTTTTGTCATTTCTGAACTTCAATTCTTTTCAGTATTTAAATCCTCTAACAAGGTCGCACTTGACAGTGTGTTTGTAACCTTTAATATCCGAAAAAGGGAGAGATTATATCCATATAAAATATCCATCATAATCATCCAAAAGGAGAGAAGTATTCTAAGGGAGAGAGTATATCTGATGTTGTGAAAGGAAAAAGAGATGATCAAGGAGAGGAACAGTCGAAGGGAGAGACAACATCAAAGGAAGATATTCAACAACACAAGGAGAGATAGAATTAGAAGCTGCTACATCTATCCAATCAAGGGAATGAATATTAAAGAAAGTACTCTGCAAGAAACAAATCTAACCTATATGAGCTTACCAAGAGCCAAACATTTGTATTGGTTATAGAACAATAAGATTGGTAGATTGATGAACTACAAATGATGTATTTCATATTGTATTAGTATTAATGTAGTGTGTTGCCATCAATGCCAAAGGGAGAGATTGATGAACCATAACTGATTGAATGTTTGAAGATGTTAAGTTGATGATCACCAAGTTGCATAAAGTTAATGCATGACATTAAATTAGTTAATGTATTGTATTTTAATTGATGTCAACTTGATATAATCTAATTGGTTATATACATAGTGTCAAATACTTCAGACAACCAGAGAGATAAAGGTTATGCTGTCAGTAATGCATAAAAGTTCAGTATGCACTAAGTGACAACAAACACTGATGGATAGTGCACCCCGACGGATAGAGAACCCCAAGAGGATGGTCACAGTGATACCCAAGTAAGAAACTCGAGAAATCATTACCGACGTGCAAAATCACAGTGTCACCAAGAAGAAAGAAGTGGAGAAAAGTTATTGAAAGGAAACATTGATAAGAAATGTATTATGAGCTTACAATAGATTTGAACATATGAAAGTCTAAGTTGTTTATATGAACAAATCATATAATATTTCAGTTTAACCATTGGATCACAAGGTCTCTTAACCTAGCAGGATTTAACAATCCTTTATATATTGAGATACATCCCAAGGAGTATCAAAAGGTTAATTCATGAAGATATCATAGTGAAATGCTAGATATCAAGTGATTAACTGTTAGTGATAAATCCTCTAACAAGGTCACACTTAACAATGTGTTTGTAACCTTTAACAGGGTTGGCTCTTCACCGATCTTACTTCAGAAGAGTAAAAATTTTGGGTTACCGGTCTCAAGTGGTTATTCCCTTAACAGGGTTTCCACGTTAAAAATCTATGTGTCAAATGTGTTTATGATTCATTACTTTGATATTTTGCTTTACACATTACTAAAATAGGATTGATCGGTAAACACTAAGTTATTTACTATATTTTGGTAAATGATAGACTGTTATTTGGTAAAGATTAAGAATAAGGTTTTACAGTGAACCCCGAGTAGTAGTTATTTGATAAGATTATTTCAAGGCATACATCTTGTAGGACTGAAGATAACTAGAGGCTAATAATTGTGGTACTAAGTTTTTTGATTAATTTATTGGAATATTTTTGAGGCCACTGATTCACGCCCCCTCTTAGTTATTCTAGCAGGATGAAGGTTGTGAAACACATGGAACACTACAAGGTGGAGGATCAATAGGGTTAGAAGGTGGAGAAATAATAGGGTTATGAATTATTTCAAGACCAACATGAATAAGATTGGTGTTTGAAATAGATGTAGTCATGCGAGGTGGAGAACAAGTGGAAATACTAGGTATTGAGGTAGGAATGAGAATTGATGTCTCAACACTAACAAGAGGTTGAGTGTAACCTAGATCTTGGGAACAATCCTTAATAGGTTTAACATTGCTATCAAAAAGGTGTGAAATAGGTCTTAATAAGTTAATACCATGTTCATCATTATGAATTGACTTTGGTTAAACTTCAATCAAGGAAATAGATTTCGTATTAGGGTTCACTTGACTTAACCATTGTTCAAATCTCTCAAAGTAATGGGAAATAATTTGCATTTGGGTAGGAGGAACTCTTAAAGATTCTTCTTCATCATGAAAAGAGTGGGAAGAAGGGTTCTCAACCATAGTAGGAATGTTGTTAGTAGGTGTGTATGTCTCATCATGATTTGTAGGAAATAAAGAAGACTTGGGACCAAAGGAACCCATAAGTCTACAGATTTTTCTAACAATACCATATGTAGACGTCTAAAATCATCCTTATATTAATTTAATTAATATTCCTATAACATTATAGTCAATTTTAATAAATTATATTTGTTATATTCTCCTATCTATTTAATTAAATTTATTTAGTTAAATATGATTCACTTTCCTTAGTATTTGAATTTAATTTAAATACTATCCCTTTTAATGTATTAAATCTTATTTAATACATTACCCTCCATAAATCCCCTTTTAAATAAATTTTAAATTTATTTATTCTCCCACATTTCTAATATTCTTCTAAACCAAGATTAAAGTTAATAAAACCTATTAATCCTACCTAGAAACCTACCCTATTCCTATCCTACTCTACCTATTCCTCTTAATAAACCTACTTCCTCACTTAAACACACACTAATCACACTTAAAGTGTGATTCCTACTCTTTTTAACACTAATGGAGTGCTCCCACATGTGTGAACAACTCCTCAAAAAGGAAGCCACCAACTTCCTTTAATACAACCACTCTTTTGTCCCCCACTCCATTCCCCAAGTGTTGCTCACACATGTGTGAGCAAACCTTGAGCCTC
>MU227058.1:4461450-4493436 GCA_018584345.1 Thuja plicata
TTGATATTCAGTTTAAGTGCCAGTGCCAGACTGCCTGCCAACTGTTTGACAAAATGCCAAATGTGTGATTTGCACGGAAATTGATGAGAATTTGATGGTTTAAGGATGAGGCCAACTTAGGCTCATCACAAAATCTCTGGTGTTTCGACGGCTATCAATCTTGTGTTCATCATTGTACTAAATTGTGCCACTCTTGCATAATATAATTGTGTCTTTCCCTTCGCCCCACAATACTTGAGTTGTCTGCGAAGAAAGATCGTTGAGGAGGGTCTGCGACTATAGGAGACCCATGGAGGATGAGTGATTGAGGCCGTACGACCTTGGTCCGTACGCCACCATCATAGAAGCCATAGTGACCATACACCGTACGGAAGGTACCATTGAGCAAGAGGCATTTTTTCATCCGTACAAACATCTTGTTAACCGTACGACATTCTACCAAGTGCCATATAGACACTGTACGACAACAACAGGGAGGGAGAGTTTGACATACGACGTGGTCAGAAAGGATTGTACGACTACCATACGACATATTGCTGAGGAAGTGTGCCACGCACTTCGACAAGTCCGCGCAGCTGCTAGACAGTCCATATGTGGATTGGGAAGACCATACAACACTGTGCATTTTGTACTGTTTGCTTGGTCCGGCCGAAGGTCATTGGATTGGTGCACAAACAAACCCATTATTATTATCAGACTCTCGGAAGGGACACTACAGTGGTATCAGAGCTAGTGATTATGCCAGCTTTTCGGGTGGTGGATGCGGAAGGAACCTATAGTTTACACCAGAAGGAGATACCGTTCTGCGGACAGAATGGGGGACCCATAGGATCCCGCCGCTGAAGTCATGGCACTGTTGAGGGAGCTAACCAGAAGCCAAGCTCAGCTCAACGACACCATGATCAGAGGGGAGGAACGACAACGGCTCATGGAGGAGACGTTACGTAGATTGGCGGAAGGGAAGACAAACAGAGAACAAAATGGGCACGACGATAATTCTATCATAGGGAGAACAAACCCTCAACATTCTCGACCGTCGATGTCGACATTTCCGCCAAGAACTGAAGCTCCTCGGAGAGAGCGAGAGCCCACTTTCCAAGAAATGCAGGAGCAACTAACGCAAGACTGGAAGAACGCGAATCTCGAAGGAGACATCCTTCAAAGATTATGCTGATCTACAAATGATATATTCATGCGGCAACAGTCGTGGCTATTACAATGATGACCTCAAACAGAAGATAGGCAAGGTAAATCTGTCATCCTTTGATGGATTTGGATCAACATCCGCATGGGCATCGGTACAGAAGGGGGACACATATTTTCAGCTTAACCCGATGCTGGAGGGTGAGGCAATCAAATTTGTAGCGCTTCACATGGAAGGGATCATGCATGAATGGTGGCATCATGGAATGGTTACCCTCGGCCACGATCAAATAACCTCATATGCTGAATTCTCAGATAGACTGATAGACTGATTTGACGGGAAAGATCTAGAACTCAATTTTAAGGAGTTGGCGCAGCGGAAGCAATCTAGATCAATCAACAGTTATATTACAGAATTCTAGAGACTGTCCGTGTTGGTAACAGATATCTTGAAAAGGCGATTGATTGTGTTGTTCGTGGATGGGTTGATGGAACCTCTGAAAGGTTGGGTGAAAGGCTTCAACCCCATCACGATCACTGAAGCAATTAAGAAGGCACGTGACATGGAGGCGTCATCTTCTTCTAACTCCAGGAATTATTCGCACACCAAGCCACCCCTCGCTCCGAAGGAGAAAGACAACAAACCCCCTCCAAAGAAGCCATCATTGGATGAGACCACCAGACAGGAGCTCAGGAGGAGGAAACTCTGTTTTAACTGTAGGGAGTTGTGCGAACCAGGGCACCGATGCTTAGGCAAACGAAAAATCCATTACATTGAGGTGATGTCCGACGACAAGGAGGAGCATGAGGAACCTGATCCCGAAGGAGATGGCTAGCAAGCTTCCAAGGAGGTTAACATAAACCGTGCGGAGAGGATTGCCATGCTGGTACGACGAGGAGGTGCCATTGGAGCATTGGCTGGTACTCCGAGGTGCATTATATTTCGGGTGCGGGGTACCCTCTAGGGGCAGCGGGTCGTGGTCATGCTCGACAGTGGGGCCACACTCAACTTCATCAACTCATCAGTCATGAACCGAGGGGTTTGCGTACGGAGGCACACCAAGGGTTTGAAGTCAAGGTGGCGGGACGAAATCTCTTGACATGTACCCATCTGGTTCCGCAACTGAGCATTACCATTGGGAACGAAACGGTGACATATGACTTCTTTGTAGTAGATCTGGATGACATGGAGGTCATATTGGGCATCCAATGGATGGAGACTCTTGAAGAGTACACACAGAGTTTCAAGAGGATGGAGTTCTCCTCCGAAGTGGATGGAAAAAAGGTAGTGCTGAGGGGAATGTCGAGTGGCGGTCCGAAGGAAATCTCGGCACGAAGGATGGAGGCAATTTTCAGACATGATGTTGTAGTTTGGGCAGCACAGTGCTTGGTCTCGACCGAAGCCTTGAGGAGTCAACACGCATACTACCATGATGACGAGCTTCAAGCGGTGTTGGGCAAGTACAGTCTGGTTTTCGCTGACATCCCACTGGGCATACCTCTGCACCGCGGCTTTGAGCACACCATCGAGCTGGAGGAAGGAGCCAAACCTGTCATCACCACACCCTATCGCAATCCTAAGAAGTTTAAGGATGAGATAGAGAAGACGATCTAGGAACTCCTTGACAAAGGATGGATCAGACCCAGCTCTAGTCCCTTTGCATCGTCGGTAGTGCTGGTGAAGAAGGATGGATCCCTCCGGATGTGCGTGGACTACTGTGCACTTAACAAAAAGACTATAAAAAATAGGTACCCCATTCCCAGGATTGACGAGTCGTTGGATGAATTACGCGGCGCAGTCTATTTTTCCAAAATAGATCTCCGCTCCGACTACCATCAAATCCACATGAGAGAGCAAGACATGGAGAAGACAACCTTCCATTGCCATTATAGACACTATGAATTCTTGGTCATGCCATTTGGGTTGACCAATGCTTCGACCACCTTCTAGTTGTGCATGAGTCACATTTTCAACAAGCAGTTGCGCAAGTTCTTGTTGGTGTTCTTTGATGACATACTCATCTACAACAAGACGTGGGAGGAACATCTGAGGCATTTGGATGAAGTTCTGGGAATCATGGAGTCACAACCATTGTTTGCCAAAAGGTCCAAATGTGAGTTTGGAATGACAAAGATTTTATTTGGGACACATCATTAGTGCCTGTAGGGTTCAGGTACATAAGGAGAAAATCCAAGCCATTCTGGACTGGCTGCCTCCCAAAACTATCTCAAAGCTGCGTGGATTTTTCGGATTGTGCAATTATTACATAAGGTTTGTGAAGGGATTTTCACAGCTTAGTGCACCACTCACAGATCTGACAAAGAAGGGATCCTTCCATTGGGATGAGCAGGCGCAACACACCTTCGACAAGTTGAAGGAAGTCATGAGTTCTTGTCCAGTTGTGGCACTACCAGACTTCACTCGGCCCTTCATTCTGGAGTGTGACGCATTAGGAGAAGGCATTGGGGCTTAATGTAGGACCGTCACCCCATTGCAGGACCGGAATGACTGTACTCCATCTATGAAAAGGAGATGCTTGCTATCATGCACACATTGACGAAGTTTCGACAGTACCTCGTCGGAGCAAAGTTTGTCGTGTGGACAGATCACAACAATCTGAGATACTTCTTGGAGTAGAGGGATTTGAATGAACAACAACAGAAGTGGGTGAGCAAAATCCATGCATTTGATTTTTATATTGAGTATGTGAAGGGTAAAAATAAAGTGGTGGCCGATGCCCTGTCAAGAAGGCCTGCCATATGTTCTTTATCCTAGATTTTGGTGGATTGAAATGCACATCTGTTGGTTGAATACTCCAAGAACACATTCGCGTGCCAACTGATGGATGGTCAAGTCCAGAATGACAAATACAAGGTGGTTGACAACATCATTTACTACAAGGGCAAAATCTATTTGGTACCCGAGTCCAAGATGAAGGAAATAATTCTTAAGGAAATGCATGACTCGCCCTTGGTCGGACACCCGAGATACTTGAAGACCTATAGACAAATCCGGGAAAGGTTTTCTTGGAAGGGCCTTAAGAATGACGTTTTGCACTACATGCGGGAATGCTCCACTTGCTAGCAGAACAAATCTGAGCACACCTTTCCCGCGAGATTGCTTCAGCCGTTGCCAATCCCTGACCAGAAGTGGGATAGCATCTCGATGGATTTCATTACGGAGCTTCCCAGAGTGCAAGGAAAGGATTGCATCTTTGTAGCGGTAGACCGTTTGACCAAGTATGCCTATTTCCTTGCCATGTCCTTTGGATGCCAGGCAACTCAAGTGGCCGAGTTGTTCTTCCGTTAGGTATTCCGCTTGCATCGACTTCCGCGGAACATAGTGAGTGAAAGGGATAACCGTTTTCTCAACACCTTTTGGATGGAGTTATTTTGGTTGGCGGGAACAGAGTTGTCGCCAAGCACGAGCTACCACCTGCAGACAGATGGACAGACAAAGATTGTGAACAAGTGGCTTGCGGGTTATCTTAGGAATTATGTTTCAGCACAACAGAAGGCATGGGTCTGTTGGTTACATTTGGGTGAACACTTTTACAACACCACCTACCACATGTCGATAAGTATGGCACCCTTTAAAGCGCTGTATGGCTATGAACATTCATCATTCATGGATATGGCGTTGGGTGACAGTCGCATGTCGTGGGCCAAAGATTGGCTACAGGAGAGTTTGGATATCCTGAGATCTCTCAAGGATAACCTGCAACGGGCTCAAAACTAGTAGCAAATGTGTGCCGACCGATACCAGATTGAGTAGAGCTTTGGGGCTGACGATCCGGTATACCTCCGGCTTCAGCCATACAAACAATCCTCCCTGAAGACATGTGGTAAGAAGTTGAAGCCGCGCTTCTATGGACCCTATAGAGTGATTCAGAGGGTGGGCAAAGTTGCCTACGAGTTGGAACTGCCTAAGGGGAGTTGGATTCACAATGTGTTTCATGTGTCGTGCCTCAAGAAGGCCATCAGGCAGCGTGTCACAGTGTCGAAGGAACTCACCCCCATTGAAGAAGAGGGGAAACTAATTTTGGAGCCGGCTGAGATCATCGACATCAAAGAGAAGAGGCTGAGGACGCGCACAGTCAAGGAATTCTTTGTGCGATGGAAGGTTCTGCCGATCGAGGACGCCACCCGGGAAGGCGAGCAGATTCTGGAACATCCAAGCCTCCAATTGCTCGAGCGCAAGCAATTCTCGGGCCGAGAGGATTGTAATGTCCCCGATATTGTTAAATAATTTAATTTAATAATTTTGTATGTAGGGCCTCAAAATTAAAGTTTAATCTCTTGGGCCCATTTTTATTTTAGGTAGCATGTTGGCCGTGTCGAAACTTTTTGTAATCTTTCAGCAAGTTTCCCTGAAGCCATATATAAGGCCGGTTAGTAGGTTGTTGTAGGTATGCGATTTTGATATTTTATTTGTGATTGCAAATTCCAGTTGGAGTTCTGTTGTTCGCCATTTCGGAGGTGAAAGACCCTCCCTACTTGGCATCAACAGTTTCGGTGGGAATAACTCCTCACCCTATTCTTCTTTGTTCTAAGTCTGAGATTATTGTAATTTGAAGTGCTATCATTATTGAATCTGAATTTATATTTGCATGTGTGAACTTGGTAAAATCTTTGGTGTTTCAGCGACTATCAATCTTGTGTTCATCATTGTACCAAATTGTGCCACTCTTGCATAATATAATTGTGTCTTTCCCTTCACCCCACAATACTTGAGTTGTCCGTGAAGAAAGATCATTGAGGAGGGTCTGCGACTATAGGAGACACACGGAGGGTGAGTGATTGAGGCCGTACGACCTTGGTCAGTAAGCCACCATCATAGAAGCCACAGTGACCATACACCACTGTACATTAGGTATCATCGAGCGGGAAACATTTTGCCATCCGTATGAACATCTTGTTAACCATACAACATTCCACCAAGTGCCATGTAGACACCGAATGACAATAATAGGGAGGGAGAGTTTGGCGTACGACGTGGTCAGACAAGACCGTAGGACATATTGCTGAGGAAGTGTGCCACGCACTTCGACAAATCTGTGCAACTGCTAGACAATCCGTACGTGGGTTGGGAAGACCATATGACACTGTGGATTCTGTACTGTTTTCTTGGTCCGGCCGAAGGTCATTGGATTAGTGCGCAAACACATCCATTATTATTATCAGACTCTCAGAAGGGACACTGCACGCTATGTAATGGATATGATTTGTGTTAGGGCACGCTTTTAGTTTTTGTGGTGATATTGATTGCAGCACTTTAGGGAAATCCCTTGTGGTTTAGTAGGACTATAATTGAAGGATGTCCTAACTCCTCAATAATTGATCCGTTTTTGCCCAAACAGAACATAAGTTTGTGGTTTTCTTCTTAAGTTTGACATCCTTGGTGCTTGGGAGAGGATCATGCTTTAGGGATTTAGGACCTAAAACTCTGGGAACCAACAGGACCTCGACACTAGCATTGAGGGGATTTATTCATATTAATTTCTTGTTGGTTCAAACCTTTGACTAGCCATACTAGTCTTAGCTGCAATTGTGCACATCTTTGCCGCCATACTATATAGGCAAAATAATTGCTGTTCCAGTCACCTGTACTATCAACATGGGTCTATGTGAGTGGATTTCATGATTCTTTATGGTCTGAAGCTTGCTAACTAACTGCCATTTTGTCAGGTCAACAAATTTTATTCTCTAGCAACAAAAGATTGGCATAAAACTAGTAATGGGGTTTCATTTTATGCTTCCAATTAATTTCAGATTCCAAAATAGTTATTTCTTTAGGGTTTATATTGCTGCACACTTATTAATGTGCTAGTACATTTAATTAATTGGGCCTCTAAATTTTTTATTTACTATTGCAATGTGAATAAGGATTATATCAACTTGTAATGGTTGATTTGTTGAATTTCTAGCTGCTTGATTAGTTTCCAATTTGCTGTTCCAGTCTTTTAAAGTTCGAAAATATAAAAATTTACAAAAATCTAGATATTTTCTATTTTATTTTAGATAGGGGACATTATAGTGGTATCAGAGTATTAATCTTGCCGACCTATTTGGGGAAGAATTAATTTTTTGATGCGGATCTAGTTTGATGCACACAAGTGACGAATAATTCAGATATCATCAGAGGCAGAGAAGAAAAGAAGAAATCATGGGCAATCAAGATAAGAGAGAAGAAACAAACTTCCATGAAATTATTCACCAAAGTAACAAGGAGTTAGCTTGGGAGATCTTCATTTGCATGATAGAGTCCATGTCAGATATAGCTTGAACCTGGAGAGAGTTGAATCACTATTTGAGTGCATCTAGCCCAATCTAGAATGTCATAGAAGGAAGTAATTCAGCCAATGATAGGGTTTCAATGAATCCTCCTACAATGACTTTTTGGGTAAATTATTTTACAAAGAGAAGAAGAATGACTAGAGAAACAACAATTTGAGCATTGCATGAAAGATGATATGGAATTGGTATCTTGAAGAATATATGCTCTAAGTAAATTAATCTGTAACTACTTATTCTTTAGTGAGTTCTATGTTTTGAGGACAAAGGATGTGCATAGAAGAGGAAGGAGCCATCATCCTGATTAGTGTCCTTTTTATCTTGCCCTAAGGCAGTGTGCCTTAGCTTGCAAGTCCTTTTTAGGTGAGCTACTTGGCCTGTGGACTAAACATTTGTAATTTGTTATTCATATAGTGAGTGTGATTCTCAATGTGGTTTTTCCCACATTGGGTTTTCCATGTAAGTATTTGGTGTTCATGTGTTTGTTTTATCATTGAAATATCTTTCATTGATGATTAGTTGGATAAAGACAATCGATAAGTGTTTGTGACGGAAAAAAAGATTTGGTCAAGATTGATTCACCCTGCCTCCTTGACTTGAGGTGTGTTCAACAATTGGTACAAAGTTGAGTTCCTCTTGAACATCTGGGATGGCGCATGGAAATGACTATAAAGTACGTAAGTTCGATAGAACAAATTTTGCCTTTTGGAATGCGAGGATGGAATCTTATTTGGACTCTATGCCATTTTATATTTGGGATTATTGTCCAAAAACCATACAATCCCCTGGTTGGTGCTCCTACACCAGATGAAATCAAGATGCATGAGAATAGTGCAAAAGCCAAAAATGCTATTATCAGTGGGTTAAGTGATTCAGAGTTGGTCAAGGTCATGTCCTGCAAAACTGCAAAAGAAGTTTGGGAGAAAATGAGCAGTATATATGAGAGAGACAAAAAGATCAAGCAAATCAAGTTGTAGATTCTAAGGCATAAATTTGAAAATCTAAGGATGTTTGAAGATGAAAACATTGAAGGCTACCTGCACCAGGTGAATGAGCTTGTAAGTTCAATAAGAGGTATTGGTGGAACTATAGAAAACAATGACGTTGTATGGAAAGTCATGAGAAGTATGACCAAGACCTACAAACCCTTGTTGTATGCCATTCTACATAGTCAAGATAATGACAAATATACATTGGATCAGCTCTATGGGGTGTCTCTTCTTTTGAGATTGCCGAGCTTGAAGATTGTCAACATGACAAGAAGGATGCAGTGTTCAAGGCTGCAAAGAAGATTGAAGATGTACCAGAGACAAGTTATGATTTAGGTGAAGAAGCAAACTTTGTGAGAAGATTGAGAAAAGGATCTGGAAAGTATAAATATAAGTTACCCTTCAAGTATTTTGATTGTGGAAGGAAAGGGCACTTTGTTGCTAATGTCCTTTCAAGGAAGATACTTTGAGAAGCCTAATGATGATTTTAGAAATGGTAGTTATATAAGAAATATTAGGTATGCAAGGACAAATAACAGAGACAAGGGTAAGAAGATATTTTGTTCAATGAAGACTCATTCATCAAAAGATGAAGATGGAAATGATTCAAATGATGATGTGCTGTTTTTGGCTATCAAGGAGAATGATAGTAAAAAATCTGGAAATCAGAGTGCTGCAAAAAACAGTGAAAGATCAGCAGTTGTGAAGACCACTCTACATGCAAGAGAAGAACCTAGACCTTGGATTATTGATTCTAGATGTTCAAAACATATGACCAGCGACAGAAGAAAGTTCCTTGAGCTTGAGAAGTATGATGGAGGATCAATCTTATTTGTTGGTGAATGAGCTGCACTTATATGTGATAAGGGAGTTATATCTATTGATGCAAAGCGTAAAACCGGTGATGTTTATTATGTTAAGGGGTTAAAACAATCTATTGAGTGTAAGTCAGATGTGTAGCAAAGGATACAAGCTTATCTTTCATGGATCTGGATGTGATAATGACAAATGGTGATGTTTACTATCTCAAGGAAAACAGAGGAAGCAATTGCTCATTGGCATAGAGTAGTGAATGTTGGTTATGGCACAAGATGTTGGGACATTTAAACTTTGACAATATGCTAAAGATCAATTCTTCTAAGTTGGTGAGAGATCTGCCAAAAATTATCAAGCCTACTTACATTATATGTAGAGAATGTCAGATGGGAAAGCAAACCATGAACAAGTTCAAGAACAAGGAGTACTTGACTGCAAAACATTTGGAGCTGATACATACAAATATGTATGGATCCACAAGAACAAGAGGACTAAACGGTGAAAGGTATTTCATGTTACTGATGATTATTCTAGAATGACATAAGTCACATTCTTAAGAGAAAAATTAGAAGCTTTCGATAGTGTAAAGAACCTGCCTGGTTCTATCCCGGATTTAACTTGCAAAGTTTTATTTATTTTGAAATTGCAATACAAATAACAAATAAATTTGAAATAACTACTGCAAACCATAAATTGATAACTCTGAAATTCTCTTATTGAATTCAAATATAAAACCATCTAAATTTGACATAAAACGTTACATTCAATGCAATGAATTAACCATGTTTTAACCTGTAATTCTCCTGCGCACATTAACAGTGCTGGCCGTAACCCAAGGTGACGGCTTCCAGCCTTTCCCAAATACATAAGAATTTGGCCGCAACTCTTACAAGACAATTAACGGCTTGGCAAATGAGTGACGCCTCTACCACATCTCCAGCATAATCCGCAGCTTGTAGCAGAGTCAATGGCGGATGACAGCAAACATCTCACGCCATTTATTAGATACGACAATCTCCTCACCAAATTCATAAGAATAACCAGCATTGCGGCTAGGTTAAATACTCCCAAATTTCATCAAAGAAATCTTCAAGACCATTCACAATTCGCTGGAATCATTTACTAGTTCAAAGTGATTAAAATACTAAATTGAATTCCCAATTCAATCAGCAAGTTTTCCCAAACCCTTGTCTCCACAATTTGAACCAAAACATGAATAACATAATCAATGGATCAATCAATGAATTCGATTTCTTTTCCATGCCTTAAATAATCTCTCCACAAGAAATCGAAACCTAAGCTTCACGAAGACACCTTGCATAACTTGAATGATTATGCCAATAAAACATTGGACTTGCATACTTTCCAATGAAATATAATACTTTATTATATTTCCCTTCATTAAATGACACAACATTTAATTATAAAGGAATTATAATTAATTAATGACTTGACTTAATAAAATAAGCTCATAATATAATTAATTAAGCGAACTTAATTAATTACGAACTCCTCAACAATAAAACTCCTCAAGCCAATACAGCTGCTCTGCCAAGTCTATCACCAGGACACCCTGCCCCAAATAGACACTGCCAAAAATAGACTTGCTATAAATAGTAAGTCCCTCAAACTGGAAACTCTGCAAATGAATCCACAACTCCATAGAGACCAATGCACAGGCGCCCTGCTAAAAATAGCAATCATGACAATCACCCAGAACACACACTTACTATAAATAGTAAGTCTGTCAATTTGACCCAAACGAAGAGCAATCCTGGAATCACCAACCTCCAGAGTGGAAACTGACCATTGGCTCTGCGACACGACCCCCTCCAACATCTTGATTAGCCTACGAGGGTCACAGAAATAAGTTAATCCCATGTGCCTAAAAAAGGGGACATTACAGTCCTCCCTTCTAGAAATTGCTTGTCCCCAAGCAATCTCAGAAAACAAAACACAGAAGTCCACCCGGATCCCAAGGATAGAATGGAGTAATGTCCCTGTGATCACTTGCAAACTCCTGTGATGAAATCACCATCCACTGAGCCAACCCAAACAAACTGTTACCATGCCAACCATAGTGACCCACACAATCTGCAGTGCCAAACCTGTCACTACCTGGATCCCAACAGAGATGAAACTCACAACCATCCATAACAAAGAAAAATGGATATCCAAAACCATTAGACAAACTAGAGCTAGCTGCACACCTTGCCAATCTGCCCTGTGTACTCCCGTAATCTAGATAGCCATCCACTGTAAAACCATCCTGGATGTACTGACCCTGCAAGTCACCTCCTGCTAACTTGCAGTAACCAAACCCATCAATTGCAAATGGAGAGAACCCATCCCCAAAAGGATGATATAACCCTGGAGCCAACCCACACCGACGCGCAAGCAAGTCCTCAACCGACGGGTCAAAAGAAAAGTGATGAGCACTCCTCACTAGGTAATCATGGTGAAAGGCTCCAATCCCTGTCATAGGCTCATCAAAATCAAAACGCGAATCAAGAGATGGCTCCAATCTTTGACTCTGAAAAACTGGCTGGGCAGTCTCCTGGATAACCCTCTCAGCAAACCCAACCACAAAATATTGATGAGGAAGCATTGTAGTCAAGGTATCTAACATCTGAATACCGCGAGAACCCCGGATTAGTGTACCCTCGGAAGCCCCGAAAGGTCCCTCCTGCAAAACCGGACTTTGAAGCAAGTATTCCATGAACGACTCCGTGCAGTAGAAATTATAAGAAGTAGCATCAACCTGCTCCCCTGCAATCCACAACTGATCTCTTTGAACCTGCGATACTACCAACTGCCTATCGCTATCAGTTGTATGAAAATGAGGAATAGATTTGCTTCTGATAGAAGGAAACAAATCATCATGAGAACTAGCCTCCAAACCAGATGATACCCTGTCCGTGTCCTCTGAATCAAAGGGAGTGGTGTCAGCAACTGGCACACAAGTCTCGGACAAATCCACACTGGCTACCACAAGACTCTCAACAACCTGCTCTATATCATTTTCCATTGTGCTAACAACTGGAGAACCAGATACCACAAAACTCTCTCTGTTGTCCTCCCCTGATGCGCTAACCTCCTCTGCATCTACTGCATCCGTCTCAAGGATGGATGTAACTGTGTCGGCAACACATCCATCACTGTCAACTGTGGAAGTTGACTCACCATCAACCACCACTATCTGCACTGAACTGGATCTATGGCTAATAAAGATTGAATCCGCTCCAACTCCATAGTCACCTTACCCAACTGCAACTGCGACTCCTGAAGAGCCAACTGAGTTCCCTCTAAAGCCTCAGAAGTCGCTATGAGCTCCTGAGTAAGCTCACTCACCTCCTCCTCCCTGTCCATCAATGCCTCATATGCCGTACTCCCACACTCAACTAGGTGATCTCAGTCAGCTACCAACTGTAAATAGTTCTGTCTCAAAATCTTGACAGCCTCCTGCAAGGAATGAATCTCTATCATGGAAAAGTAACCACCACCGTGCTCATCTGTCACAGGAGCACCCCAACCTTAAACAACCAACAGCTGACGAGCGACATCGAAATGCTCAAAAGTAGAAGTAATGTCTCTCTCATCGACTCTCAACTGGCTAGTCACATGATGACTCTGCACAACGGGTCTCCTATGTACAATCTCAACTGCACTGTCCACACTATGGAAGGAAGTTGTATCCAACAAACTCCCCTCAAGATCACCGAATCTCTGTGTACTGTCATCCGAGCACACATCTACAAACTGAGTACTGACATCAGACTCATCCTCATCTACCCCCAAGGAAGCTGCTGCTGATTTTGACTCATCACAATCCTCAGCTGCCTCATCCTCTGTAACCTCCTGACAATCCAGATCCTGGGACCCATCCTCACTCACTAACAACTTAGAGTCCTCCCCTAGGGTCTGATAAATCAAGCATGACTCGCTGCAGGTAGAGTCATCCTCATGTGTCATTGAGGAAGTAACCTCATAATCCCTCTCCTCATGTGCGCTATCAAACTCGCACATGTCCACCAATGAGGTATCAACACTGGGTACCTCTACAAACACCTCAACTGCAGGAGTGGAAGCTCTGGCTGAAACAAACTCTTGCCACTCATATGCTTCCCCATCCTCATCCGTGAGTCCCTGTAGAAAAGGATCCTGGAACCCACCACCACCGGATGCAATGCTAAGTCCATACCCAATGTCTGATATAAAAATCCAGACACACTGCAACACCCATCATCCTCACACTCAACATCAGAGATATCCACAATGCTAGTATCAACATCGTCTATCTGGGATCCCTCTGCTATCTCTGGCCACATACATGACTCTATGTCATCACGTGAATCATCTACACTGTGGCATGAACCTATGTCACTTGACTCATCTGCAACACTCCACTCCTGAGTGTCATCACTGGGTTACTCCATGCTCACCTCCTTAATACAGGAAAAGACTGTAGTCTCCTGTACTAACTCCACACTACGACAACTGTCATAAACATCAAAGCTGTTAGAGCTCAAATACTCCTCGCAGTCCTCAAAAATAACACCATCATCCAAGGTGTCAGAATCCATAGTGGTATCTACAACATCCTCCACTCTCACACTATCCACGAAATCATCGACAGGCTCACACAAAGGACTGTTGTCTGGAAAATCAGACCCTGTATCGCTGATACTACTACCAACTGATGCAAAACTGCCATCAATGGCAGTGGACATGTCACCAGCTTGATCCGTGTCACTAACTTTGGTAGGTTCAGGATGCTGAAACTCAGTACCACTATCTGCCAACAAGACAAGAACATCCACATGTCCCTGTAAAAAGTCTCCACCCTGAGGTGAGCAAATAGGACTAGTGGCTGATCCACTAAGTACAGGAACATCTCCACCAAAATCCGTAGCTGCTAAAAACTCAACATGGAGATTTCTGGATGTCTCACCTGTATAATACTGACGTCTCTCCTCATATCTTCTCCGTGAAGAGGACCTATTGAACAAAGAAACCAAATAATTTGCTACCCTTTCGACAGTTGCCGGATTTGAAAGACTTGCATTGAGTCTTTCCTGACTTTGCCTTAGTCTCTCTATGTTTTTCATCATGGCATCTGTCTGTTGTCTAAGGAGAGACATGCTGTCTAACTGGTTTCCCTGTTTTCTTGATTTCCTGTGTCTGGCCATGACTGCAATAATAACTAAAGTGTTGAACACTCAAGTCAAACAATTAAGCCCAATAAATTCCACCCCAACAGGATGGCAGGAAAACGTTCTGATACCACTGTAAAGAACCTGCCTGGCTCTATCCTGGATTTGATTTGCAAAGTTTTATTTATTTTGAAATTGCAATACAAATAACAAATAAATTTGAAATAACTACTGCAAACCATAAATTGCTAACTCTGAAATTCTCTTATTGAATTAAAATATAAAACCATCTAAATTTGACATAAAATGTTACATTCAAAGAAATGAATTAACCATGTTTTAACCTGTAATTCTCCTGCGCACATTAACAGTGCTGGTCGTAGCTGAAAAAACCCAAGGTGACGGCTTCGTGCCTTTCCCAAATACATAAGAATCTGGCCGCAACTCTTACAAGACAATTAACGGCTTGGCGACTGAGTGACGCCTCTACCACATCTCCAGCATAATCCACAGCTTGTAGAAGAGTCAATGGCGGCTGACAACAAACATCTCACGCCATTTATTGGATACAACAGTCTCCTCACCAAAGTCATAAGAATAACCAGCATTGCGGCTAGGTTAAACACTCCCAAATTTCATCAAAGAAATCTTCAAGACCATTCACAATTCGCTGGAATCATTTACCAATTCAAAGTGATTAAAACACTGAATTGAATTCCCAATTCAATTAGCATGTTTTCCCAAACCCTTGTCTCCACAATTCGAACCAAAACATGAATAACATAATCAATGAATCAATCCATGATTTCAATTTCTTTTCCATGCCTTAAATAATCTCTCCACAAAAAATCGAACCCTAAGCTTCATGAAGACACCTTGCATAACTTGAATGATTATGCCAATAAAACATTGGACTTGCATACTTTCCAATGAAATATAATACTTCATTATATTTCCCTTCATTAAATGACACATCATTTAATTATAAAGTCATTATAATTAATTAATGACTTGACTTAATAAGATAAGCTCATAATATAATTAATAAAGTGAACTTAATTAATTACAAACTCCTCAACAATAAAACTCCTCAAGCCAATACAACTGCTCTGCCAAGTCTATCACCAGGACTCCCTGCCCCAAATAGACACTACAAAAAATAGACTTAATATAAATAGTAAGTCCCTCAAACTGGAAACTCTACAAATGAATCCACAACTCCATAGAGACCAATGCATAGGCGCCCTGCTAAAAATAGCAATCATGACAATCACCTAGAACACACACTTACTATAAATAGTAAGTCTGTCAATCTGACCCAAAAGAAGAGCAATCCTGGCATCACCGACCTCCAGAGTGGAAATTGACCACTGGCTCTGCCACACGACCCCCTCCAACATCCTGATTAGCCTACGAGGGTCACAAAAATAAGCTAATCCCATGTGCCTAAAAACACGGACATTACAGATAGATTTAAGACATTTAAGAATTTGGTTGAGAATTAGATAGATGCTAAGATCAAATGTTTAAGGTCTGATAGAAGTGGTGAGTTTACATCATATGGGTTTGATATATTACGTGATGAACATGGAATTAGAATGCAATAATCTACTCCTAGAACTCTACATTAGGAGGAGGTTGTTGAAAGGAAGAATAAGACTGTTGTAGAAATGGCTAGAACCATGTTGAAAGATGCTAATTTACCTAACATATATTGGAGAGATGCTGTGCATACTATTGTTTATCTTCTTAACAGGGTATAAGTGAGATTGAATCATACTAAAACACCTTATGAGCCATGGTTTGGAAAGGTACCGATTGTCAAGTATTTCAAAATCTTTGGAAGAAAATGCTACATCTAGAGAGATGAAGACAATCTATTAAAGTTCAATGCAAGATCATATAAAGGTATATTCTACAAAGATCAAGGCATACCAATGCTATAACATGAGGTTGAAGAAGATTGTGGAAAGCACAAATGTCTGAGTGAGGAGTGGAAGAAGGCTGCTTTGGAGCTTGGGATTGAGGTTGAAGATGCTCCTGCTGTTCTGCAAAGGAAAGAATGCTCTAGAAGATAAAGACGGATCATACAAAGAAGAAATGGAAGCCAAACAAGCATTGAAGACCTCAACAAAGTATGTGTAGAGACATCATTTTGAAGATCAAATCATTGGAGACAAAGACAGGTTTTTTGACAAGGAGAAGACTGGCTAAGATGAATGAATAGACAAACTATTGTTTTCTATCTAACGTGGAACTAAAGACTTATGCAGAAGCAAGAAAAGATAACAGTTGGATGATAGCTATGAATGAAGAGCTGGATTAGATAGAGAAAAATCAGACATGAGAATTGGTACCTAGACTAGTGGACAAGAATGTAATTGGAACTAAGTGGGTGTTCCAAGACAAGATGAATGAAGATGGTGAAGTCACAAAGAACAAAGCAAGGCTGGTATGTAAAGGTTACACCCAAGTTGAAGGTATAGATTTTGATGAGATATTTGCTCCGGTATCCAGGATTGAAGCTATAAGAATGTTTCTTGCTTTTGCTCCCTATAAGAATTTCATAGTATATCAAATGGATATTTAGTCCACGTTCTTGAATGGAGAGTTGGAAGAAGTTTAGATTGAGCAATTAGATGGCTTTCGGTTGTCAGATAACGTGGATATGATTTGCAAGCTCAGTAAAGCACTTTATGGACTCAAGCAAGCTCCTACAGCTTGGTATGCAAGGTTGGTTAGGTATTCGCTGCAACAAAATTATGTTTGGTGGAGATGATGATGTTCGCAAGAGGTTTGTCGAGGAAATGCAGGAGTTTGAGATGTCTATGATTCCTGAATTGACTTTCTTCCTTGATCTTCAAGTTGCTCAGATGAAAGATGATATTTTCATTTCTCAAACCAAGTATATCAAGGAGATGTTGATATGTAGATGCATAAGAGTGGTTTCCAGGGGGAGACTTAATGTCTATCTTTTGTCTCCTAGATTGATGTGGTTGCTACTCTCAGGGGGAGCAATGAAGGTTGTGATTTCCTAGTTGCAGGAAAATTGTTGCAGAGATGAGTTGTCCCTAATAGGGGGGCTGTTGTTGCTGTCACAATTATATCCGAAAGGGGGAGAGTTGTCTTTGGTTGTAGTTAGAAGATATTTCAAAGGGGAGAGTTGCTATCATAGATGTATACGTAAGGGGGAGAGATGTTTTGAGATATAGTTAGATTATTTTTCAATGTTGCACCCTTTGTCCTTGATGTCAAAGGGGGAGAGAAGTATAGTAGAGATAGAGTACCATCAGGTTGTGTTTGTTGTTTGTTATTGTTGGTGCTGCCATTAATGATAAAGGGGGAGATTGTTAGCAATGTCTGTTCATTTTTGTCATTGATGTCAACCTATTGTGTGCATTGATGTCAATAAGATGAAGAGAAGTGCCATATGCCTGTATAGGAGAGAAGTGTTCATCGTTGTCACGATTGTCAATCTAATGGAGTATTTTCAATCTGATGTGTGCACGGAGTGTGCTACTATATGGGAAGCTGAAATATGTAGGAAAGAGTATTTGAAGTTTGGTATTGGATGTTTAGATGTTTTGATGTTTGGTGGTGATGATAAGTCAATATGTGGTATATTTGGAAGATTGGAAGCACGGGAAGCTGGTATATGTAGGAAAGAGTATCTGAAATCCTTATGGGAGAATGCTCCGCATAAGAAGTTGGTAGCTTGCGGTTTTGGAGTTAATATGTATGATCTGTAAATGTTGCACTATCCTACTTTCAGGTCCACAGAAGTTATGTTTTGCTGTTTGCTGACAGCAAGGTTGGCTGATAGGAATGATACGAAGAATGCTCCACATTGATGTTTACAAGTGTGCGTTTGATGGATATGTTCCTAATGTTTGTGCAGTGTTCCAGTTTAGAAATCTTATGTTGGTTTGCTCCGCAAGTTATGTTGCTTTGTGTTGGTCTTTGGCTGACTTAGTTGATTGTGATGATTTTTTTATGGCTTATTGGTCCGTATATGTGTTGGAGGAAGAGTTAAGAGGTTGATGGATCTTGCCATGTTGTTTTGAGATCCGCATTGAGTTATGAGCATTGGAGAATGTTTTTGGGCCGACTAGTTAACATGCTCTTATGGCTTGCTACACATTACATTTGGTGCCGATTTTGGAGGATGTTGCATTGCGTGTGCTTCATTCAAATTATTTGTGGAAGGTGTGTTATGATGTTTTTGGGTCCCCTTATTCTCTTAGGGTGGACAAAATTAAGTATTTTGTGTAAATAATGCTTATGCTTACAATGACTGACTTAGTTGTGTTTTTGAATGATCAAGTTGATATATATAGATGTGCGAATGGTTGAGTAGAGTATGGATTGGTGTGGATTGTGTGTGGATCAAATGTGAAGTCAGTGTGATCCGAGTGTGGAAGAGCAGAGGTGTGAGTGTTTGATTTTGATAGAGTTGTTGCAATGGTTGATCAGGAGATACAACATCTTTTCAATTCATCAATTCCTTGTGCCTGCTAGAAGACAAATGACTCTTTCGGCAGCTTGTACAAACTTGTATCTTGCCTTGGGATAGTGCGTCTTAGTTTTGCAAGTCCTTTGTATCTTGCCCTAAGGCAGTGTGCCTTAGCCTACAATTCCTTTTCAGGATCAGTGAGCTCCTTGGCCTGTGCCCTAAACATTTTTAATTTGTTATTCATATAGTAAGTGTGATTCTCATCGAAGTTTTTCCCTCATTGAGTTTTCCACATAAAATTTTGGTGTTCATGTGTTTGTGTTATCATTGCAATATCTTTCATTGATGGTTAGTTGGATAAAGATAATTGATGAGTGTTTGTGACAGGAAAATTTTAAGATTTGGTCGAGGATGATTTACCCCCCCCTTTGAGTTTTGAGCTGTGCTCAACAATTATAATTTATATTTTTTTCTGAGAATATGACGCTCTCCAAGAAAGTTGGAGTTACCAAGTATGTTGTAATGAATAAAAAATGAGACATTACAAGTCCTCCCGCCCCAAAATTGCTTGCTCTCAAGCAATGACAAATCAACCTTCTATATCCTTTCAATTGAACGCTTTTACAACTGCTAGGATCCCAAACCACTCTCAAGAAACTTACCATCTTGCTTACATTGTGCTTTTCTAATACAAGTGGAAGTCAGAAATTTTTTATTCTCCTTAATATTGTTAAGCAATCCCCTCCTTAAAATGATGCCAATTCCACAGATTCAACTTATTATAAATGGAAGGTATCATGTCAATGTTAGGAGATAAAACTAAATCAAAATTAATGCAAGAAGAGAAAAGTGTTGCTGCCCTATCTAGCAAACTACAAATCTTGTATGGAGGACAACTTTCTAACAACTTCCCACCATTCACCAAGTGATATTCATTTACCGATGCAGCATAGTCTGAATGATTGCACTTTTCAACATATTTGTAACCCACATGAATGATAAGAATTTTGTCACCTAGATTTTGATCTGACAGGATATTACTTGCTTCGAAGGCAGATTGCACATCTCTTGTATTCACAACTATCAAAGCCTTATATCTTTCGTCATTGACCCTCCAAATATCTTTATTAACAGTCTTGAGAGTAAGCACATTGCTAAATCTTTGAACGATTATGGAGGCTAAACCAATAAGATGTGTTTGGTTAAACCCCATTGCTTGTTCCACTTTAGTCCATACTGTTTGGCTTCTCAAAGAAACACTTGAATCCCATATTCTTATGTATAGACAACCCTGAGAAAAAAAGATAAAGTGTTCTTTGATACAAGTTGTGTGCTTCTCTTCAATCTCATGGTACCTTTTATTATGAAAAAATTCTCTCCATAAACTTCTTCTGTCAATAATACCTTCATACTTGAAGATAATCAAATTGCTTTCCATTAGTTGCTGATCTAGAAATTTCAGCAAGCTGAAAACCAAGATTAGTATCCAATGAAGTGCTTTTCTCAGGTCAAAAATTTAACCTCAATCCCATATCAATACTGGAAATTTGCAATTCCCAATCCTGGATCCTTCTTATGATGTAGGCAGCTTCTGCTATGCCACTTTGATATTATCACAAGTTGTAGAATTTGAATAAAGAAAATCTCAACATCCATCTCAAAAAGCGGGTAACCAAAAGATATCTCTATATCCATTTCAAAAAGTGTATTATTTGAAAAGATATTGAAAATTATTCCTATTTACGTGATTAGACTAATCTTCATAGTGCCACAATTCTACTTGCTTAATTTCTGTAGCCCTTGCTTCATTTCTTGCTACTTAGTATTCGGCATTTATTAGCTGATCTTCTACATGTAGTTGTGGTATTTGGGTTCTTTCTTGTAAGTTATTGGTTGATTTAAGCTCAAATGTGAGCTCCTCAATCTTCATCTTCATTTCCTAAAATGCAATTAAGGATTCCTCAACAAATTTGATGGCCACATCTCATTTCTAATCATATGAAAATATTTTTGATTTCAATGTTTCCATTGCATTCTCAAGTGTTTGTAAATCTCTAATATTGACAATTTGTTTAGTCCTACCAACACTTTTCTTTAATTATATGCAAATATTTTGATTTCAATGTTTCCCTTGCATTCTTAAGTGTTTGTAAACCTGTAATATAGACAATTTGTTTGGTCCTGGTAACACTTACTCCATTTGATTGCTCAATCAATTCTTTCTTCAAATTTTGCTTTACTCCTTCAATGAGCCTTTTTATGCTATGCAATTCTGTTAGGACTTTGTAATGTCCCCAAATTATGAGTAGCCAATTTTTTCCCTAGGTTACAATTATTTTTTTCAAAGCAAGTAGGGTTTAGAGATACCTTTCACTGTGATTGAGTTCATGCAAACAAGTTAGGAATTATTTATAATCATAATTCGTAGACTTCTTAAGTTAGAAATATGCATGTTGGAAATGTAAATCAAATCAATAGATTGCTTGAATCAATTTTTAGATGATTCAACCATAGAAGTGATAAGGTAGGGTGACTTGATAAGGTTGCCTAGTGACTCCCTACCCTAGGCCCAAGAATGGATATGCCATCCCTCTTGGCCTGACATGGCCTGTGCCATTTATATGAGGTGGAGTACCTAGTGTGGTGTCCTATCACCATTCTCCTTAATCTTACCACTTCTATCTTGCTTCCAATGATGGAACATCCTTATACATCCGTTTAGCATGATGAGGCCATGAGAAACATTAACAACAAGGTGCCTAGCTAGTCCATCCTTCCTAAGCCTAAAGGCTGTCCCCTTTGTCCCCCTTTGGCCCCATGGGACTCCCCAGTCACATACCATGAGGTGGCATGCATAGAAGGTGACCTCATCACCGTTTTCCCACCTGTGATCCCTCATTTCCCCTACCAGGGCTGGTTACAGCAGTCGGATGCATACGTAGTAATTCACACATAAATCCTATATTAAAATATTTTTGAGTCAGCAATGAAATGCATGTTAAATCAAAGGTATGCAGATATATGTATATCTATATCTAAACAATCACCTGCTAATATCATATTCCTGAACTGCATACATAATTAAATAGAGAACACTCATCAATGAATTCATTATACAAAGTATGTGCCCCACGATACTCATAACAAGGATCACAGATATGAGTTTATAATTATTATCTGTTCTTCCTTGATGCTTTTTTCTTCTCCTTCGATATAGCTTTTGGACTGCTGGGTTTCATTCTTTATATCTCTCCTTTCGACGGTGGAGTGTTGTAATCGCTCCTTAAGGACACAACTGCTAGATGTAATGGTGCCTCTTTGTTTGTTTGGTGATGCCTCTGTATAAATGCACCTTTCCCTAACGTGGATTAATTTGTTTACTCCTTTAACAAGTTATTTTCTTTTTGCCAACCGATTTGGGAATGATCTAATCATATATGTAATATGACCCACTATATGATGCGATTGGGCAAGATGCACGATTACTGAAATTGTGAAGTCTTACATTTGTAAGACAATTTCATAACATGGTTCTGCTGTCAGATCAGGGGCATGCCAGTCCTGATTGGTTTGATGATTGTATGATTAATATAGATTGATTGAATTGATAGAATAATTGATCGCTGGTTTGTTTGCCTGATTCCCAATTGATGTTAGATGGATGATTGAATGATTTCTTTTGATTTGATGATTTGATATATTAGTGAATGATGATTGATGAATCTGTACTTCATAGAATGATGAGTGATGACTGAGTGAGTTCTGATTTGATGTATTGGTGAATGATGATAGACAAGTCATCCTTGAGTTCTTTGAATGATATCTCCTTTATACATTATTGGTAAAGGGTCACCACCTTTCATAAGAATCGAGTCACCACTTTCCCATGTTGCCTTTGAGAATATTATATTATTTCCCAACTTGATATCCCTTGGATGCCCTTCTCAAATGAAGACCCTCTCTTTTATATCTCCTTTGAGTGTAGGGAGTCATACCCTTTGGTTATGAAAAGAAACATCTTTTGACAACAACTCTTGCCCCTTTCACTTCTTATTTAATCTTCACCTATAAATCTGTTTTTACTGCTTTTCAAATCTGCACATATCCCATTTAAGATCTGTGTATCCTCTTCTTCTAGATTCCTTCTCAATTCTTATTTCAAGTTTCCTTTGTTGTTAACATGTTAAAAGATTTCTTATTAAGCTCAATTCTAATCATCATAGGGAACAAAGAGGATCTTGAGGCACATTAAAGGAACATTAAATTTTGGAATTTGAAATTGTGCTCCTAATGATTCTCAGCCCGCTGGTTACACTGTTACATATTCACATTAGGTCAAATCAATTGCTAGGAGGCTGCCAATTCCCAGTGATTAACATACATCATTATGCATAAGATTAAGTGAAGAAACAACTACTGATTCAAAATATATACTTAAGCCCTAATTCCATATTTCTCTTTTAATCAATAACCTTAAGAAGGATGGGGAATTACTTGTCCGTGGGCACTTGGAAACCAATCTACAAGTAGGCTCCCTCAAGGTTTCGTGGAACACATATGCATACCTATCTTGGGACTTCTCCCTCAAGGATTTGTGATATATGTTCTTAACTCATCTTTGGAGTTTCCTCCTAATTGCGAGGTATTACTCCATCTCTCCTTGACAAAACCAACCTATCCTCTTAACGGTATTAGCGAGTGATTAAGGAATAGCCTATGTATATATTATTATGTATTACAAATATACATACATACATACATATACATATATTAGATCATATAAAGATTCTTTATCCCTAGTAGAATTCAAACATAATATTCAGTAATTCGGTATTGATTCATAAATAAGTGACAGCATAACAGTATGCTGTCACACAATACTTGCCAGCCATATAATATAATATGTATTCTCTTTTGATGAGCACAGATAATATGTATTCCTTTCTGAATATCAAATATAAATAATAATTTCCTTACTAATCCTTTGATGTAATCAGTACCAAATGTACTTTATAATCTCTTGTTCGATGCCTTCTTGACTGCTGGGAATGAACTTCTTATATTCCATGTTTGGACATGCTTGAGACTCTTCATAATCGTCTTCTTTCATAACAACTCCTAACCGCTGCAATCCAATTCAATTGCCAAGTAATAAACATATGATTGTTAACCCATTATTATCCTCGGCAATGAGTTCTAATCCGATCGGTATTGTACTTAGAGATTATCGTACCCTTTTATTATGATCCATTTCTAATTAATAATCGTTGTTTATCATCGTGTCCTTTCATTAGTTCGATAACACTTAATTCCGTTTATTCTCTATCGATAATGGATTATGTATTTGCCTAAACTTGTATCAATTGTCTTAAGTCGATGGCCCATATGTAATTCACCATGCACAATCGTTGAATGTATGTAAACGCTGTGCCTTTATATATATATTGGTCTCGTTAATAGATATTATTTGACGCCCCTTTATTAACTGCCGTTTGATATCCATTTCATATTATTGCACCCTCCTTCGGGATTTAATTGTCGTTACTTCACCACCCGTATCCATGTCTAACACACAATACTCTTTGGTTCATCTCAGATGATAGGATTGCGTGGACTTCATCGTGTCGATGTTCATATGTCCAAGTTGATGGTTATGTGAGAGATGCTATTACATCGAGTCATTTGGTCTTTGACTATCGACCCTTCATTTATCTTGTAGCTATATTATATTATAATTTATTATTTATTTATTTATTTATTAATATTATTATCATTTATCATTAAATCCTATTTCGGTAAGGGAACATTACAGTCCACCCTTCCCCAAGATTGCTTGTCCTCAAGCAATGCCAAGTTGTATACAAGTCTTTAATATTAACTAATGCATTGAGAGTTTGTTTTAAGACAAGTCTTCTCTCATCTTCCAGAGAAAAGGGTCAAGGCCATCTTATAATGGCATCAAAACTGATTTGGATTGACCAACGTTTGCCTATAAATTAATATCTTTGGGTTTACTCTACTTATTCTCTTATTCTAGAGCAACCCAAAGTAGATCCACACATGGAGCATACACTTACACATAATATATGAAGATATGAAGCATACACGAAGTATACACATCAATGCATGAAGACACGAAGCATACACAAAGTATACACATTAATGCATGAAGACACAGAGCATAAACGAAGTATACACATAATACACACATTGTTAGTTTCCCTCTTATTGACTAGAATGATTCCTTGTTTCATCTTTTACCCTGTAGGAACCTTAATTTCCCCTAAATTTGCCTCATTTGGGTTTGGATGATGCTTGGAAATTTGTATTGTCGAATTAGTATCTTAATCTTGAACCTGTAACCAGGTTAGTCTAACACAATAAATAAACATAAAATTCAATAATGTACATATAGAGTTATAACCTTCAAGATATTCAATAGATGCCTTTGAATTTCCATCGAATCCATTCATTGTCATTATGGAGCACCTTTGGGAGATCATACAAAGTGCCTTTGAGCCTATCCAACAAGTTCACGGGACCGGATGTACACATGCCATATTGCATCCTATTAACTTTTTAGAGTTCAAGGGCATAGGAGCACAACCGTCATATTGCCTCCCACTTAACTCTTTAGAGTTCAGGGGCACGAAAGCACAACCGCCATACTGCCTCCTGCTTAACTCTTTGGAGTTCAGGGGCATAGAAGCACATCCATCATTTGACCTCCTGCTTAACCCAAATGGATCTTCAGCTACTTGCTCTCCTTGTACATACCATATCTCCCCTCCACAATGGAATGACCGGTTGGTTGGTTGGTTGTCAAATTATCGGATAGGTATATAATCTCTTGATTGCTATGCATAAATTCTGAGTTTGCAGTTTGTATTTAGGTTGAATGCCGATTGATCTGATTTTCTTCCTTCCATCAAGATGGTTGGTAACTCTTTACATACAACTATCTAATGACATATTAAGGATGAGAGCCCTACCTTTTGATAAGGATATAGAAAACTTTGATGAAGAAGGTATACAGTGCGTAGTCTATTGGAATATTGTTGTATTCGTTTTGTCTCAGACATTCATGTCTATATGGCGTACTCTTTCAAATTGAATGGTCTTTATTATGCTTGCATATATTTGAATTCCACAAAATTATATAAGGAAATTGTATGTTCTGTAAATCACTATTCTACATGAACAGATTGTGATCTCAAACAATTATTAATCATTTGTGGATATCTGCCTTTTTCAGCTTTCAATTGAGTGGTAACAATCTCCCAAAGGAATTTTTTTTAATGCTCCAATGGCTATGATTCTGAATGCCCCAACTGCAAATTGAAATGTTTCCAACACATCTGTCTGCAACAGATTTCCTTTTAAAGATTCCAGTCCCTAAGCAATAATAATTTGTAATAAAATATTAATTCATGAATCAGCCTGTGTTTTGACACTAGTGTCATGGCCCGTGATTTCTTGGTAATTGTGTGGGCAACCCTAGTTTGTGGAAAAGTTTTCTGAAATGTAACTGAAAAGATACTACAAAGGGATTTCCAAATTGATGAGTGGGATCACCATTTGACCTGTACGATAGCAGGATCAATGCTCTGATACTATTTGTTTTGGCCCCTATTGGGACTTTACTTAATTTACCCTAAAATTCCCAACTAGGGTAAGGTTGTGTTTGAGAAAGACCATTTGTAACGTCCCCTACTAGGAGGCTACCAATTCCCAATGATTAACATACATCATTATGCATCAGATTAAGTTAAGAAACAACTACTGATTCATAATACGTACTTAAGCCCTAATTCCTTACTTCTCTTCTAATCAATAACCTTAAGAAGGATGGGGAATTACTTGTCCATGGGCACTTGGAAACCAATCTACAAGTAGGCTCCCTCAAGGTTTCATGGAACACATATGCATACCTATCTTGGGACTTCTCCCTCAACGATTAGTGATATATGTCCTTACCCCTTTTTGCAAGGCATTACTTCATCTCTCCCTGACAAAACCAACCTATTCTCTTACCCATATTAGCGAGTGGTTGAGGAATAGGCTACATATATATTATTAATTTATGTATTAGATAGATATATATATATATATAGAGAGAGAGAGAGAGAGAGAGAGAGAGAGAGAGAGAGAGAGTATTCTGATTTCATTATATATTAGATCATATAAGGATTCCTTATCCCTAATAGAATTCAAATATAATATTCTGTAATTCAGTATTGATTCATAGATAAGTGACAACATAACAGTATGTTGTCATATGATACTTGCCAGCCATATAATATAATATGTGTTCTCTTTTGATGAGCACAAATAATATGTATTCTTTTCTGAATACCAAATAAAAATAATAATTCCCTTACTGATCCTTTGATGTGATCGGTACCAAATGTGTTTTATAATCTCTTGTTCGATGCCTTCTTGACTGCTGGGAATGAACTTATATCCCGTGTTTGGACATGTCTCAAGACTCTTCATAATCGTCTTCTTTCATAACAACTCCTAACCGCTGAAATCCAATTCACTTTCCAAGTATTAAACATATGATTGCTAACCCATTATTATCCTCAGCAATGGGTTCTCTTACTAATCCCGATCAGTATTGTACTTAGAGATTATCGCACCCTTTTGTTATGATCTGTTTCTAGTTAATAATCACTGTTTATCATTGCGTCCTTTCATTAGTTTGATAACACTTTATTCCATTTATTCTCTCGATAGATGATGGATTATGTATTTGCCTAAGCTTGTATTAGTTGTCTTAAGTCAATGACCCATATGTAATTTTCCATGCACAATTGTTGAATGTATGTAAACGCTATGCCTTTAAGTTTATATACATATTGGTCTCGTTGATAGATATTATTTGATGCCCCTTTATTAACAGCTGTTCGATATCCGTTTCATATAATTGCACCCTCCTTCGGGATTGAATTGTCGTTCCTTCACCGCCCGTATCCATGTCTAACGTGCGATACTCTTTGGTTCAGCTCAGATGATAGGATTGCGCGGACCTCATCGTGTCAATGTTCATAAGTCCAAGTCGATGGTTATGTGAGAGATGCTATTGCATCAAGTCATATGGTCTTTGACTATCGACCTTTCATTTATCTTGTAACTATATTATTATAATTTATTATTTATTTTTATTATTATTATCATCTATCATTTAATCCTATTTCAGAATGGGAACATTACACGTTGGCAGGAAGTCAACAATGGGGTATGTTTTTTAGTTTTGAGACAGATGTCTTGGTAAAGCAAAAACAAAAGACCATCTTTGTTAAAATAAGAGGACAAGGCTGTTGCTTAGGCTTTTGTGAGGCAGTTTGGCAAAGAATCTTGGCTAATTTAAATTATATCTGGAGCAGTCAACATGCATATTTTATGGTAAATAGGGTGTGCTTAAACAGGTCAAAAATGCAGTTTTCTATGCACGCACCAAGCACATTGAGGATCATTTCCATTTTATCTATTTTATGGTCTATATATGAGTTGATAAGTAGGAGATATTTTCCACAGCAAATCAAATTGTGATATTGCTAATAGGATTCAATTGTGTAGTTTTCAAGTCAAACTCATTGACCCATCTTCATCTCTCGTGAGAATGAATGGAATACTTAGCACTCGTTGCATCTAGGTGATGATCACATAGGCGAAGCATTAGGCCTTCCCAGGAGGTCACCCATCCCAGTACTACTCCAACTCAAGTGCGCTTAACCACAAAGTTTCCTCCAATGGTAAACCCACTTAGCTTGCTAGCCCATTTGCAAAACCTTCAATAAGTGTTGTGCCTTTGAAGTTTGAACGATTCATAATAGAGCCCCTTTAGCTCATAAGTTGATAAGTAGGAGATATTTTCCACAAGTCAAATTGTGATATCGCTATCAGGATTCAATTGTGTAGTTTTCAAGTCAAACTCATTGACCCATGTTTCATGAGTAGTGGTTCACAAGAACCCAACTCTCATGAGAATGAATGGAACGCTTGGCACTCATTTCATCTAGGTGATGCATTAGGCCTTCCTGGGAGGTCATCCATCCCGGTACTACTCCAACTCAAGCGCACTTAAACATGGAGTTTCCTCCAAGGTTAAGCCCACTTAGCTTGCTATCCCATTTGCAAAACCTTCATGAATTGTTGTGCCTTATGAACCATTCATTATAGAGCCCCTTTAGCTCACCAGTTGATAAGTAGGAGATATTTTCCACAACAAGTCAAATTGTGATATTGCTATTAGGATTCAACTATGCAGTTTTCAAGCCAAACTCATTTAACCATGTTTCGTGAGTAGTGGTTCATAAGAATCCATCTCTCATGAAAACAAATGGAACTCATTGCATCTAGGTGATGCTCACAAAGGTGAAGCATTGGGCCTTCCTGAGAGGTCATCCATCCCAGTACTACTCCAACTCAAGTGCTCTTAACTATGGAGTTTCTTCCAGGGTTAGCCCACTTAGATTGCTACCCCATTTGCAAAACCTTCGGCAAGTGTTGTGCCTTATAAGCAAAGGAGATTATTAATGTAAAAATCTAATCATGAATCTAGAGAGAAGATCTAGGAAGTAGGACCCCATGGTGTTCTAGTTCCCTTGTTTGGGGCTAAATGCAAAAGGCATTGTACAAATATAAAAGAAAGAAGACAACCCATAGTTCAAGTTGGAGAGTTATCTTCTAGGTTGACCGAAAATATAAATGAAGAGAGTGGAAATGCTGAGCATAAGATGCTAGACAACCAACAAATAAATGGTGTTGAGTTGGTTCTTTCAACACCCAGATTTTGAACACCAATGCATACAATGAGGAGTATATGTATCCTGAATGTTCTTGAGCCACCACTTTTTGGTGTAATCTGTACACCTCACCATTCATTTTCATTCTGTTTTTTTAGTAGATATACTGTAATGTCCCCTTTTTTGTGAGTATAGGTTTTAGAGTGTTTAGCCTATTTTCTGACCCTTGTAGGCTAATGGGTTGGATAGAGGGCCATCTATGGCAAATACGTAGTCAGGGAATGAGTTTGTCTTCTTCTCTAGAGCTCAGTGGATGCAGGTTTGGCATTGGTTTTGGTCCTAGAGTTCAGTTCTTTATACCTACTATTTATAGTAAGTTTTGGGTTGATCGAGATGGACCCTTTCTATTTTTAGCAGAGCATTTGGTCGCATGGGAATTATCACTATTAACTCCAGTTTCTGACGGCATGGCAAAATGCTAAGTATTTTTGGAGGTATTAATATTTTTATGGCCAAATTGATATTAAATCATTAAAAGGGTTTATTATAAAGTTATAATTTAACTTTATAATTGAGGGCCATTTCATCATTAAAGAGGGGCCAAATATTTAATTAATTACTTGGCACATAACCCAAAGTTTTATTCATTAATGAAGCCAATGAAATAATATTTCATTTAAATGTTAATGAAGTGCTTTTTGGGAGGTTCAAACTTCTTTATGCAGAGTATATAAACTTTGAGATGAGGAGTTTGATTTATTCTTTGGTGCATCTATTTCATGAATTTGGGAGAAGAAGCTAAGGGTTTTGGATTTCAGTCAACCATTGGAGAGCGTCAACTCTTCAGTGTTGCAGCCATTTGAGGTGGTGAAATATCCATTGAATTTGGCATCCAGGAGAGCTTCATACAGAGGTTCTATTTGTGCTAAATTGGAAAAGAAATACCAAGAACACAAGGGTTTGATGCATATCCATCTGCAGATCAGAGTATTAAAAGATTAATCATTTGCATATTAAAATTTGTATGGGCTGCTACAGTAGCGTGAACAGTAAACACTACAGTATTTTGCTTATTATTTGAGTTTGCACAAGGGTTCTTCAAGGGTTTTATTTCCACAGCATATCAGATTAATTGCTGCATAAATGCCATTGAATTCTAGGCATATCGACAGTGGTTTCAAGGCCAAATAAATTCCAAGAAATTTCTGGAAGCATTGGTAGTGGTCTATGAGGCTGGGCGCTACTGCTTTGAGGGTAAATTCATTGAGCACAAGGGGATCGAATCAATTTGTCCAAGCAGCCTCCATTGCCAGGTTTTTATATCAGTCATTACATTTCAATTAGTTTGGCACTTAATCAACATTTGAAGCATTGTAATTATCAGTCATTTGTAGTTGCTTTGGCTTAGTTTAGTTTCTGCTGTAGAAGAACTTTCTCCATCAGACTTGGCCTAGTATTGAGCTACTAATGTAAGCCAAGAGTCTTGGCATATCCACATTGTCATGTTCTTGGGATTGCATTCATTTAATGGAGTTATAAGTTGCATGCCTCATGTTGTTGTAATGCTCATACTGATAAGTATATGGCTTGCATGCTAAGTGTTTGTGAAAATGAAAGTAGGTTGTAGGTGCACATTTTACATGTAGAATTTCTTATATATGCATTTGAAAAGACCTAAAGAAGTTGCATTTGCACCTAGTTTTTTTCTTAGACATTGTAGTGTTAATTTGCAAGCATCGGAACATCATTTGAAACCATTTGAAGTGAACAAAAAATCAATCTGAAAACAAATGACAACAAATGAGAGTTTTCATGACAAGTGTTTGACAATATTCCTTGAGCCTTAAATCAACAAGTTAAGGGCAAATTAGCAAGGGATATTACAGTGGTATCAGAGCTTGCATGCAAAGTGTTTGACCAAATGTCAAACATCCAAAATAAACCACAACCAAGTGTTTGTCAGAGTTAGAACCACAGGGGCTCTTATAGTGGTATGTAATGTTCCCAGCTACGTCTTGCGCCTTCGAACAGGAATGAACCGAGTAACTGGAGGGGTGCAGTTCAGTGACCGGACGATGTAGAGAATGGGGCCGTACGGTACAGAACAGGGGCCGTACGGTATCAGGCAGGGAAGTCGTTCAAGTGGAGGACAAGGCCGTAGGGCTAACAGAGAAGGCCGGACAATGAAGGGAAGTGCGCCAAGATATCTTCTGGAGGGTTGAATGATGATTTCCTTTTGACAGAACAATACACCGATCGCATATGATGTCTATGAAGTATTATTGAATCAATTAATAGTGTTTCGGATTTGCCAGTTCCGATACAAGCAAGCAGAATAGGGTGAGGGCTGAATCCCACCGAAACTGCGGAAGACCAAGTAGGGAGGA
>MU227058.1:4515656-4526733 GCA_018584345.1 Thuja plicata
GTGATGGATCCGGGCAGGGTCCTCATTTAGACCTGTGGATTCGTCTGGATCCGCGGGCCACGGATCCATCCGGACCCACAGGCCAAAAAGAGGACCCTGCCCGGATCCATCACGGACCGGCTCGTGAATCCAGACCCGTAACGGACCCGGACCCGGATCAGGGGGCTACTGCACGAATCTGGTAACTAAGAACACAACCATTCAAAAGCCAAAATGCTCTAGAAACAGAAGGCTACCATCCCCAAACTATAAACATTCAAAGCATAGACGTTTAGATAGAGAGAATCTTCTTTAAAATGACTGTTATCAGAGAAATCCAGAAATTTGCAGTGAAAACATTGATTGTATTGCTTAAAAAATTTACAAATAAAATCCTTTCGACACTGTCATGTATTCTCTGGAAAATACAAAGTAAATAGGCCTTAAAGACCGACCAACCACCTTGGAAACTAACCATAAGCCGACTGGAGTCAGTTAGAACTGACTGCTCCCCTAATTTGACAATTACAAAAGATGTAAATTGTTGTCAAGTTGACAACTAAGGTTGTCAACTCGACAACTACATGTCTTATTAGTTTAAACATTTGCAAATGACTATAAAAGACTTTAAACTATAAACCAACACTTCATACTACCCCTTAGACCATTAGCCCTTACATAGTGACCCTTATAGGCCTTATTGCCTAACATTTGCAATTTTACATCTTTTGCACTTTCATTGCATTTCCTTTACATTTTAGGCACTAACGGCCCAAGTTACATTGGTTTAAGACCTCCTAGGTCCTTATTGTCTTCATTTTCTATAGGTCATCCCAAGTGACCCCCCTTTGTGCTCATGAGGTGCCCTGCACCAAAGAGACCCTCAGTTCTTTTGTTCCAAATTTATATGTGGGCAACACTTTTGAGATGTCTAAGCCTTTTTTGTGGATCATTGGACTAATGCTGTGATTATGGATTTGAAAACTGATCTTGGACAAAAATTTCAGAGATTAAGAAACCAACATAGTCACAGCATGATCCCTCCAGTTCAACTATTGTAGTTGTGATCACCACTAATATCCTAGAAGGACTGCGTTCTTAGGGCATATTGACCATGTCTAAACTATAAAAAATAATTTGATAATTATTTCTTATAGTCCGAGCTGTCATTTGATTGAATATTTTCTTTTGTTGATGGGGAAATGTTAAAACTAAAATTTCATGCTTGATGGCATTAGCCAAAACATGCAATTGTTTGACTAGGAACCCACTGCCATATATTGTTTCTTCTTTTTTGACAGTCTTCTGCCCATGTATGAGCATATATACACACGTCAACTCTATCTTCACACTCATGTTTAGATGGAGCGATCTATACATGTTTTTTATATAAAGTAATTAAAATGCCATTTTTATTTATCAGATCCATTGTGTTGTAGTAGTTACTAGTTTCCAACTAGTTGATAACTTGATACCACTAAATTGCTTTTGGTTCCATAGGGTTCATCATTTGAAGTTGTAATGAGATGGTGGCAGAATGAATTTGCACAAACTGTGGACAGTAAACATTCATAAACATCTAGAATTCTGAATAAACCCTAACACATTCTTATGGAATTTTAATTTCCATATTTACAAACTTTGGGCACCATGCCTCATTCCTATGCTATTTTTCTCTGATTTTATGATATAAGGGGATGTGTTTCTTCCATGGAAAAAAAATGCCAGATTTGGGGGATGGCAGGGGACAGGTAAAGGATGACAAATTTTGAATGTATTGATATAATTAAAATATACAAGAAAATTAAAAGAAGTTAATGTTTTTTCCTACTTTATGATTTGGATAAATCAGCATCATCAAACATTCTAAAGAGTTGTATTGACAATATAAACATAGCATCTTTGACTTTGAACGCTGAATTTGGAACTTGAGTTCAAATAATATGAACCTGAAGTTCCAATATATGATTATCTAGAATCTTGTGACAAAAAAAAAAAATCTAATGATCATATTTGAGACATGACTGGCCCCGAGCTAAAAGCATGAAGTAGCAAGCACAAAAATCAAAGCCTTGATCATATAGATCTTCCACACATCTTGATGCCTCATTATTGCTCGACTTTGAATCAGCTAGCTGTTCTAATAGAGCCCCAGCCAACTCTAGTTGTGCATCTTAATTAAAACCATCTTGCCTTGGTTCCTTAGGCTTCACATGCCATTGTGTTATTGGACCCCCTTTGTACTCAATTGGTTAGTGATTCATGAAGTGTAAGACACAATGGACATCAACTAAGTTCTCTTCTCTCCCATGTACGTCTATTCTTATTGATAGGTGGATAAAGCTGCAAATGGACCAATTCTGTCTTTGCAATCGAGGAACTAGAAACCTTCAAAAGGACACAGATAACAGGTCTTTGTAGCACTACCTAATGACTAGGTAGTCACCACCATCCTTTAGGGTTATCTTATGCTAGAGCTAGTGTATCCTTCCTAGTTGTGATATCACAGCTTGTGGTACTAGCAAATGGAGTCTTCTCAACTGAATGTTTTCAGCCCTTTCTCTTTTGTGTATTTTCTTAAGGGCGTTCATGAAACCCTTCTTCACCTTCTCATCAATAAGAGTTCCTCTCACAGGCCTCTTCATGAACACTTGAAAATTAACTACATATGCTGCCATTGTAGTGGGTGGCACAACTTCTACTATTGCTGAACAATGGGCTGAATTAGCTCATCATAGAATGCTAAGGTGGTCTCTCTCTCTCTCTCTCTTTCTCCCTCAATTTGTGGAGTTTTTATTTGGTCAAACATACTATCCATAATCTCATACATCTATCCACGGTTATGAGAGTTAAGAGTCATCATTTAGGGTGACAGTAAGAAGGATGTATCTTTTGCCTTCCTCAAAATAATCTCTAACCACACACCTCATTTTCTTGTCATATTCTGTCTTAGATTCTCCCATGTAGCCCACGCCTAAGCCATAATCATAGTTTACAAGGGCTTGTATAATTCTAAGGATCCTCTATAATAGTATGAAATAATTGGCAATTTTGTCACCACAGTTTTGAGGAATTCCTTCATAAAAGAAGACCTAACAATGCTAATGAATTATGATGGTCTCATATAAATATCTACACCTCTCTAGCACATGTTTCACCCAGTCATCTTTGTCGACTTGCTTTAATTTATTGTTCAGCTCATGATCCAATAAATATTTCTGTGGGAAGCCTCGGTCATCTTTCTTCTTGTCCTATACCTCTACGCTGCATCTGTGAATAACTGCACAACATTGGTAAGGCCAATCTCCTCTAACTATCCTTCAATTGTAAAAAACTGAAAAGCATGTTCTTTTGTTTTCTGGAACAATCAATAACTCTACAGAAATAAGGGTCTTCAACACATGACAGTCTCATTGATGAGTGGGTAGTGCCTAATGCCTATCTACCCATCCTTGGTATGAAAAAAAACTTTTTTAATACACCTTGTTTTCACCTTTGTTGCCTTCATCTTTTCTTTTCAGAAAATAAATTTGTGAATAGCTTTTATTAAGATTATCATAGTAACGAGAATCGCGCTAAAATCGCGATTCGATTTACCCTCCCCGATTTTTTGGGAGCCGGTGAATTAGCTCGACGGTTTTTTGGCATGAATCACCTGAATCGCCGATTTAGGTGATTCATCCAAAAATCACCTGAATCGCCATGCGTGAACCGGCATGAATCGGCCGTCAAGTCAAAAAAATTAAAAAACACTTGTTTTTTTAAATATTTTTGTTGTGTCTTTCCTCTTTGTTATAACCCTAAAGCTGGTTTGTGCAAATAGAAAATGTTCATGGCGAGGTGCGATTTGGAAAGATATGTCTCTTAACGACCAATGGTTGCAACTATCCAATACTGGTAGACATACATTTCATGGATCTTCATCTTACATACATTTATGATTTGATGTCTTATGGAGCTGAAAAATAACTCTCGATGCCTTATAAAATAATTACAGTTGGTTGAGCTTTCGGGGGCGCTGCCCTCGAAAACCCCCGCGGGGGCACTACTCCTTGACCCCGTCTTGGGGGCTTTGCCCCCAAACCCCCATTTAATAATTTGGGGTGGAAACTGCGCCGATAAAAGTGGGGAAAAATTAACCTTCGAGTCTTATTAGGCTCCATATAGAAGATGATGATTATGAAGAAGAAGAATATCAATAAATTATTAATCCATTAGTTGAACTTCAAACAATGATACTTGAACTGATGTTATGATTTAATTTTAATGTTTTTATTATTGAATCTTTGATGTTGAACTTGCACTTGAAGTATATGATGGTATGATCATGATTCATGATGCTATGATTACAAGTGTTTTTGTTGTTTAAATGTTTATATGATACTATGTGACATTCCAATCTTAACTCATGCTTCTAGGCTGCATAAATATGTAACGCATGTGATGGATTTATCATTCATGTTCCTTGTTTATGTATGTTAGCTTCTATTTGATGATATTATAGTGTGTTTAAGTTATATTCAATAAAGGGTGCATTAAATAAGTTTTAAATTGTTAAAATCTCTAAATTTTAAGGCTTTTTTAAATTTGCCGATTCATGGGCGATTCGCGATTCGATTCGGCCTTGCCGATTCCGAGATGATTCCGGTTCTCGTTACTTTGATTAAGAACAAACTTTCTCAATTCGTTTTAGCTTGAAGGAACATAAGGTTGAATTTGTTACATGGCTTATGGAATACTCCCTTTGGAATAAGGAGACCAAGCAACATGAAATAGAATGCCATTCAAAATAAGAATTTTCTAGTTACATCATTGGCCTTCTCATGTGTCTACTCATTATACAGTTCTTTAATGGGTTTGAACTTGAAGGCTGTCTATTTTGTTTGGATGATTCTTGTCCCAATACTACCCATATATTTTGAGTCTACACTGCTGGAGATGAAATCCTACAAGCATTCCTGGAAGAAAATTTAGAAGAGGGGTGGGGGTACTAGATGCAACATGATAAGAATAGTTTCCATTAAAAAGCTTCTTCATTTTAGTTTTCTCTCAAATGTAATTTTTCATTACTAGCTCCATGATTGGTTTGTGTATAAGGTGTGCAATAATCTTGATAATACCTCCTTGCTGTCAACATTGAAAATATGCCATTTAACATGGCAATAGCTGAGGGCTGTCCTGATTGCCGGGGACATTTGGGCGATTCTAAGACATTCCCCGCCTTTGGTACAGGCAAAGGCCATTCCAAATGCTAAATATGTCTCTGGGATGCCAAGATGTTCAACAACTAGGGATGTTTCTGTCTATTTGTGGAAATGCTAGGACATTTGTAATGTCCTTTTTAAAGATATCACTATATTTTGCCCTAAAATCACAATTAATATTAAAATAAGCAATGTCATTCCAAATATCATAAATTTACCAATTGAAATGTCTTTAGCAAGATAAATCCTGGTTTGGTCCTGCAATCATGTTAGTCAACATTTGAAATATAATTCATAAGACCAATTATTTTCCATAAGGGTTAGGGTTATAAATGCATATATAATCTATTTCATTAATAATCACTTGCATATATAATAATCAATTGCATATTTCTGTAGTAACCATATTAGAAATTAGCTAGAAACTTCGTAAACTACAATCTCAAGGACAGCTATCCTTGTATTGCGAGAGCATGGGTGGAAAGTGTTCCACTCCATCCTCCAGTGTACCTTGGAGGCGCTCCATCCTCGATCGAGCCCAGGAGCACTAATCAGCTTCCCAGCCCACAAGTGCCCCATCTCTAGGTGGCATGCTTGATAAGAGCATGAAGACTCCCTCCACCAACCTCGGGAGCACACACAAGCCTCCTGGCCCACAAGCACTCCATCTTGGGATGACATGCTTGATAAAAGGCAGGTTAGCTCTTCACCTCTCGTGAACTCAAAAGGTTGATTGGCCTTCCTGTTTTGCAACCATTCCTACCTAATTCAAAATAGATTAACTATAGGAATATACTATAACATATTTATCAATTAGGACTACAACTAATTCTTTCCAAATTGGGAAACAGTATTCAAATGGAAAAATAATGCAGTTACTTCAAGTATCCCTATATAATTTTAGCAAAGAATAAATATTTAGTTCAAGTGCTCATATGATATTTTCACGCATGAACTTACTAATTCCAGGCTGATGATAATAAATTAGATTTCTGCATTTTATTGGCTATTTCAGTTCATATGCTTAGTCCAATTTATTTGATGCTGTTCAAATAAACCCACCCTTTTATAATCCTCTTGAAGGGATGAAGAGTCACTGTTCTTCACAAAGGATACAACTCCCTCAAGTGACATGTCCCTTCCTGAATGCTAATTGCTACCTTACCGATCACTGCCTTCTTTAATATTGTTTTGAAAGGTACACATCCTTTCTTTTAAGAAATCATTACCCATATTAAGCACCTAATTGCATTTCCTTCGCTGGGTTAATTAATTAATTACCAATTGCTGCAATTTGAAAGACTGTAGCGGGGGCATGACAACATTACCAAAAAATTGAGATAGTGGGAAATATCTGTAGCATGGCTCCCCTGGGATGGCTGTGCAAAAATAAAATTACCAGGTATGTCCAGAGGACATTTTGTCTCCTTATTTAAGTTTGCAATGACAAGGTGCTTGTATACATATGAGATATATCACATACACTTCCAAATTTACAACTTTTGTACTGTAAATGTATGATGAGTAGAGGACAATCATTGCATCACTCTGTGTTTGCATCCACATCTCCCCCATGTTATGTGCAAATGGGGGGTTATAGGTAAATTCTGGAAAAGATTAAATCTTTAATGATAAAGATTTTGTTTTAACAAAGCAATTTGGCCGCTGATTTTTGTCTATGTTGACAAATATTACAGCAAGTTTCAAGTTGCATGCAGTACTACTATGAATAAAATGTATGTTGTCATCAGAAAAGTAGATCTATTTGGAAACAAGCAACTTTGACCCTTATCACCATACAGAGCTAAATTTTCCCATTTAACCATATAACTTTCATAAAATTTTAGGAGGTTGCACCTGATATTTTACTCATCATACATATGATGTCATTGGCCAATTTGTTTTTGTCCTTGAAACTTCATATTGGGCACTTACCTTTTGAAGCTTGTCTCTAATATTCTGTTGACTTCAATTTCTGGTTTTGTTAAGATATCTTTTCATCATGTTAGATATGGGTGGTTTTGGATATTTTCTTCTGTGTTTACTCCTTGCCTTCAAATGTTAATATTAGTCCAAAACTTGTGATGCGTATTGCAGTGGACGAGTAGTTACTGTAGGCCTGCCTCCAGTATGGGTGGATGTATCAGAAGAAATAGGCAGTAACATGCAGCGAGCACGCACTAAAATGGCTGAGCTAGCTAAGGCCCATGCAAAAGTGTTGATGCCATCCTTTGGCGATGCCAAGGAAGATCAACATGTAATAGAGGTATTGTCACAAGAGATAACTCAATTGTTGAAGAAATGTGAAAAGAAACTCCAACAGCTTTCTGGACATGGTGCATCTGATGACACAAATGTTCAGAAAAACGTGCAGGTATGGGATTTTGAAAGGGAAACTTATAATGTTGGCTGGCTGTAGATGATTAACTGTGTAGATGTTGTTGATTTTCCTTGAACAACAAAAGAGCATTGGACATAATTTCAGGAACCATCATAGACTAGGCTATTACTGCTATTCAGTTTTTTGATAATTAGATTTTATTATCATAAACTAGTCTTCTCTCTTTCTAAAGCGTAGTAACTGAAATGATCTCTATATGCAGAGATTTCTAGCTACCGATCTTCAGTCACTTTCAATGGAGTTCCGCAAAAGACAGACAGCCTATTTAAAGCGCATCCGGCAACAAGAAGATGTGTGGTGCCGTTTTCTTTGTCCCATTAGGATTCCATTTTGGCTTAAAATTGGCTGTGCTGATTAGGGAGAATGTTTACCTAGTTATCTACCTCAAGTTATGTTGATTTATAGGCCTGTGTGAGTGTGTGTTTATACATCATTATTCAAATTAATAAAAACTGTTCTGTAGAAGACCAAGAAAATCTCAATTTGATAAGGTAGCCTAATTATTGTAGTTCATGTGCAGAGGACTGATGGCGTTGATATTGAGATGAATTTCAATCAGAAAAGATTGAGGGACGAAGATGATTCTTTTGACTCGGTAATTAAGTTTTAGAGGATAATTCTTTTGCAAATGTTATCAGATATAGCTAGCTTTTTACTTTAACGAAGTGCAAAGATAGCTCTGTGCACATCCTTTGCTCTGGTGTTTTCAGTTTTGCTTGAGGATTTCTTTTGGCTGAATGGTCTTATGTTCAATTATAATTTTGATTATATTTTGAATTCAGGGTTTTAATGAGCAGCAGATGACGAAGTTGAAGAAAAATGAAGCATTAACAGATGAAAGACAGAGAGAAATTTCACAGGTGGCTAACCTAGGCATAGTTTCCTTGTCATTTCCAATGTTATTCTTTTGCCTATTTTTCTCAAATTGTCTCTGAGTTAAAAGCCAACTCTGCTTTGACCTATCATCCTGTACAGATTGTAGAGTCTGTAAGTGATCTAGCTCAAATTATGAAAGACCTCTCTACTCTAGTCATTGATCAGGTACACAAATTTTCCACGAAAAGGGAAATGATTGCCAACACATAACATGCATTGAGTTTGAATGCCTTGAACTTCGTAATTTATCATGACATTGATCTTACTTCAGGGAACTATTGTTGATCGTATTGATTACAACATTCAGAATGTTTCAGCTTCAATTCAGCAGGGTCTCAAACATTTGGAAAAGGTTCTCTTTTACCTCTGGAGGATGTTGCTGGTTGATTTTTTTTAATCAAGTTTTCAGTTTGAGGAGTGCATCTATTTAACTTTAATGTGACTGGGTACTGGACATGCAGGCAGAAAGATCTCAGCGAAATGGAGGGATGGTTATGTGCGCAACTGTTCTCATTTTCATGTGTCTCTTCATGATTGTTGTGCTTATTATTAAAGAAACATTCTTTTAGTTTGATACATTTTTTAGCCTGAATTTTGCTTTTGTTCCAGTCTGTTGAAAGCTGAAATTTCCTCCACAAATAATTTGAAAATGTGTATATGAGTTATGTTTGCATACGGAATAAAGCCTTGGAGCTTGGAGATGTTACACACAACTTGCAGAGCACATTTGTGAGGATTCCCCTGGAAGTTTCTTACCATTGTTCACCGTCCTATTTGATGGTCAGTTGGGCTGGATTGTTAAACCCTTTATGAATATCGTTGTGCTATGGCAAATTAGAGATTTGCATGTCTAGCACAATCTTGCATCTTTATAAAGGGTTTATGGTTACTCTGTTCCACTATCTTTAGCGAGTTTCCATCTTGAATTTGATTGTTGAGCGTTACAGTGCCAATCTTAAGCAATATTTCATTTGTACCTATAACAAAGTCATTGTTGAGGAACATAACTTAGCCAATTGAGGCTTGTATCGTATTGATTCTTTCTGATAATTTCGAAAATGTGAGAGTTAAAACACCATTGAGAATTTCGTTAGATTGTTTTGAAAGATCTCATTATTCCTGGATTTCATGGTACCATTGTTGAATCAAAGCTATTCCTGCCATAACAGTTTTTGAATTTTACATGATTTAGCACATGGTTCTGATATTTACTTCAACACTTCTATGTTTGGTTCGGTTAATAGAAAGTTGAAAGCAATTTTTGAAATATTTGCTGCCCCATAATAAGTAGATATTTTATTAGAAATGACTGACTTAACAAGAAGATTACTCATTATGTTTTCTTTGTCATCAAGTGTACTGATTTACGTAAGGATTGAATTAAAAACAACAGGAAGAAAACTATAGGTTATGCTAATCATGATAGGTTTGTATTCAGCTTTGGTGACATGCACAAACATGAACAACCGCTACTCATTGCCCATGTGACCTTCAACTCTTGATAGCATGAAATTGAGCCTACAACTGATATATGTTGCAGTTTCTTTTATCGTGTTACATGTGATATGCAAGACAACTGAGATTATAATAGAAGCGAAAACTATAGGGAAAAAAAAGATCCAAATCCCTCTTTGTGAAGGTGTGCCAAATAGTCCAAACCAAAAAGATGTAGATTACCAAACACTACATCTAATGAGCATTCCCCAACTATGAACCCTTGAACCAATGCTACTTGTGCCACCCACAACTAAGGTCCCAATTATACTATCTAACCACCCTCAAGCCCATAGACCATTGATTGAGGGCTAACTAGGGTATCACTGTTGTATTTAGAAAAAGTAGACGATTGAACCTTGTAGGTCATCTCCTCACACTACATTGAGAAGGCTACCATACAACCATCAAAGGAAGGAAACATTTAAGAGTTTACCATGTCTAGCACAACTTTAGTATGACTAACCAACAAGGGCTTGACTACTAAATGGAGGTCAAGGTAAAAGACCATGAGGTTCTCCACATTATGATGCACAACCAAGAACTCCTTATTAACACAAACAAATCACTCTGAAGGGATAACATTGAATCACCATACTCCATTGGCTTTGCTTGAGTTATAGAGAACTTGTGAAGTCCTCTAGGCTTAGCCCTTTGTATGAGTTAATTTTGGCCTTCTAAATCAACCACACACTTCAACATAGTCATTCTTCACCAGGTACAGCCAAGACTGAATGTGAGTTATTCATCCTGACTGTCTGCGTGATTCGACCTGTTGCCTTCTATCTAGATGGAGTTTTGAAATTTGCTCTCAGGACAAGGGCCTCACAACTATGGACCATCTAAGAATGAAGGATTTTTAACCATGATAAATGATATGCAATGCAAAGATTATGCTAAAAATTGAAATATGAATGATAATCTAAACATGAATGCTACATGATTTCAATGCAATTTAATCTAGAAATTGAAGCTATTCTATTTTGCAAATTGAAGTTAAGCTATATGAGATTATGAAAATGAGCTAACAATTCAGCATAATAACAATGCAATTTTGATTCAAGTTTTTAGGGGATTTGAATGAAGAAAGAGGGTTCTTTTATAAACCCTGAGAAGACCAGAA
>MU227058.1:4550951-4610623 GCA_018584345.1 Thuja plicata
ATTTTATTTAATTAAAAGAGGGATTTTCTTTTAATTAAATAAGATTATTTTATTTAATTAAAAGGGAGATTTTAATTAAATAAGATAATATTATTTAATTAAGAGAGATTTTAATTAAATAAGATAAAATAATTTAGTTAAAAGAGAGATTTTAATTAAATAAGATAAGATTATTAAATTAAAAGAGATTTTCTTTTAATTAAATAAGATTACTTTATTTAATAAAAAAGGAATGTTTTATTTTAATTAAATAAGATAATTGATGAAATGATCAAACCTTAGGAAATATTGAAATAATTGAATTAATTATGATTTGATCAAGGAAATTGATTTAATTAAAATGTTGTAAAACGTTGATTCAGGATTTTGATAAATTTATTCTGTCATTTGATAAATTGAAGAATGGGGCCCATAGTCTAGGCGACCATTTTAGGGTGCATACAAAAGTACCCATGAAGGAAATAACATGGTTAAACATGATAAGATGCAGAATGTAGAGGCTAAGTATTAAGGTCTATGGATGGAAGAAGAAGACACAATAAAAACCTACTTACAGAAGATTGCTGATGTGGTAAATGAGATCAGAAGTCTTGGTTGCACTTTGGAAGAAAATGATGTGGTACAAAAGGTACTCAGAACTCTTACTAAAGATTATATCTCCAAAGTATCTTCTATTGAGGAAACTCATAATTGGAATAAGTATTCTAGAGAATAGGTGTATGGATATCTAGTTGCCTTTTAAATGAGGGAATTCAGTAGTACCAACACAAATACATAAACTTCTTTCAAGCCTACCACACTTGCAAAGGAAGACCAGTCTAACAAAGAAGATTTTGATGAGATCGAGGCAAATTTTGTAAGAATAATGAAGAAGGGAACCAATAATACAAAGGTAAGTTACCTTTCAAATGTTTTCATTTTAAAAAAATAGGTCATTATACTTCTAGGTGTCATGATAGAATTGCATAACAAAATAAAAAGGAAACTTAAGGAAAGTTTAATAGAAAATATTTTTATGTTAGAGAAGATGCTAAAATTTCTGATGATGAATATGATTTTGAAGAAGATGACCAATACTTATTTATTAGAAATTAAAGAATAATCTCATCCTACTAATCCTATTATTACTCCAGAAGTAGAAAATAAGGTTGCAAATACAGTGATTTCTGCTTTACATGTAAGAAGGAACAAAGATGAATGGCTCATTGATAATGGATGTTTTAATTATATGATTGGTGATAAAATTAAGTTTGTGAAACTTAAAAAATATGAGGATTTGTTACATTTGGTGATGATCAAAGAGATAAAATAAATGGAATTGGTTCCATCAATTTTGATAGCAAGCACAACACTAACAATATTTATTATGTTAAAGGCTTGAATAATAATCTTTTGAGTGTTGGAAATATGTGTGAGAGTGGATGTAACCTTTTATTCTAGTAATATTGTTGTGATATAAGGAAGAACCTTGAAACTCTGGTTGTTGTTGGAAAGAAGGTTGGAGTAGACATGTACTTGTTGAAAAATGCTAGTGGATACTACTTGATGTATTATGTAATGCCCCGCCACAGAATTCAAGAGAATTTAACCTAAACATGATACTAAGTTGACGAAATAATTTTTTTTTAAGAGTTTACAATCAATAATAAATAACAATGCGGAATAAATATGACATAAGACAATACATACTCATAAATGTAACTCATTTACATATTACAAGTCTCAAGAGTTCCATGACATAGAATTACCTAAATGTTAATTAATATACTAAGTACAGCCATAGCTTAATCACATGATATATCTTACGTTCATTTTAAAACCCAAATTGAAGTATTCCTAATCCTTTAATGAATCATAATGAAAAGAACACGAATCATAAAGTAATCTAACATTTTCGATTCAATTGAATAATAAGATACATTCATTACATAAATGTAATCAAAGATACAACCTATGAGTATAAATTATACATCATGGCATACATAATAAAAATACAAATTCCACTGCACATGTCACAAGGATAACAATAATATAATTAAAGTACATAGACATCTTCTAAATCAATGTTGCCAACCAATAAATAAAATAGAATACAAGATATACATCTCATGATGATAACAAGCAATTTTCCAAGAAATAAACAAGATAAAATCAACATCAAGGATCATCCAAGAACAAAGTTACAAACATTAGATCTCAATGATAATAAGAATCACTACCACCCAACCACGTGGAACCTATAGGTCCAATCCCACCATGCTGAGGAGATAACACCAGATCTCACTCAAAGAAACATTTAAAAAACAAGACTAATGCATAGGTACACTGGATAAAATGGTAATAAAGGGTTACAAGGTTATCGAGTATAAATGATAATGACACAAATCAGGTGTGCCAAATGTAATGTAGGAACCTAGGACACATATAGGGAAGTGTCATCACATACGTCTAACCCTTGAGTTTTGTCTTGGTAGTCTCTCTGGACCTTGACACTCAAGTGACCATATGTGTCTTAGTAATCCTCTCATACAGAAAATGATCGTAACTATGAAAGACCTCAATCAAGCATCTACTACCACTCCCATTCTAGTCTGTACTAGCAATCAAGGCATGGGCGAGATACTCAATTATATTTATTGATGTTTTCTCTCCATAAATTTATTAAGTTACCACTTTATTAAATTAATTACAATGAGTGATCATGGAAGCCACTTGAGGGCCTGACGCTCATTGCAAGACACTTCCCATCTATGCTCCTAGATAACCTACCCTACTTCTCCCTTCAAAAGAACCAAAGAGAATACAAAACCAACACCGTAAAAGACTTCTCGTAAACCATTAAACTGTGAAAGCCATCAAAGATATGTGCTGGAGCATAATAAAGAACATCACATCCTATACAAGGATCCAAAATGTATATCCCATAATGGAATTCTCAATATAAAATACCAAATCTCATAGTTCATTATATCACAAGGTAAATTCAATCTTCAAGGACAAAGTCATCAATGACATCAATCTCCAAACATGGAGTAAACATAACCCAAAGACCATCAGCCAGATCATAAAACAACCACAATAGAAGGAACAAGGTTACCAAGTAGAATCTCAACACAATAATAGTCATCGCATTTTATGGTCAATTGACATAATAATCGAGACTCAACAGAAACTTGACATAACTCATAGTTGCACCCAAAACAACACGTGAACCAATCGTGACCTTAAAAATGGTTGTGATTTTTTCTCAATATAAACCTAAAGAGTAACATTTATAAAACTATAAAATAATTGAAGTTTGAAAGACAAAATCCCCTCCTAGGGAAATATTCTATGTTGAATTACAACACTAAAAAACAATGAAGAATGATGACCAAATTCAAACTCTAAAAACACCAAGATTTTAAGAAAATTCTTTAACTCAAAAATTTGTAAGAGAGGATTCTTTAAACCTCTTTGGATAATCTCTCAAATGGCCTCCTAAAGCTATAATATAGAAAACCAGAAACCAGAGTTGAAAGAATGCAACTCCAAATCACAAAATAGAACTCAAGTGTTAAAAATAATAAAACAACTGAATCAAATATAAACTCCACTAAAGTTTGCACAACTGAACTCCTGATTTGAGTTCAATATTTTAAAAAAAAAACTTAAAAACTTATGCATCCAAAAGTGCATAATTTAATTTTTAATTAATAAAATATGTAACTTAACATTAAATATCACTTAACTCCTTTTTAACTCCTTTTTGCATTTAAATATCAATTTTTATATTTTAATTAAATTAAAATTCCTAACATATTTGAAATATGCAATTTGATAATAAATATCATTTTATATTAAATTATGAATTTAATTTTTTATTTAGATTTAATATTTAATTTTATCATTTTATATTAAATTATGCATTTAATTTTTTATTTAGATTTGATATTAATTTTTTTTCAAAATTCTATAATTAGACTTTTTAATTAATCCTTTTTAATAAACACAGGCATTTAATTAATTCTCATTAATTAAATAGCCTTATATTTAATATTTTAATAAATAAGATATAATTATTTAATCTGATAATTAAATCCTTAATCTACTTTAATACAAAATATCATCAAACTATATAACATGCAACAAGAAGGAAAACCAACCAAATCAAACTACAACAATCAAGCCTAAAGGAAGAACTCACGAATTCACGTCACCTTGATGACTTCAGATAGGTAGAAAGTCAAATAATAGGTAGACCTGGATGGTATCTCCCCTCTCTTACCATTGATATAATGTGATAGGGCACACTCATCCTGACAATTCAGGGAAGTCAATGCCCAGTACCTGCAAACCTGCATCACAAAGCCGAGCATGTACATACATGTATATATATAACAGACAATGGTAGGGATCAATATATCATGTAGATCTCACAAGAAAGTGAATACAACTCTGTCCGTCAACCATATCAGGCACATCAAGAAGAATTATAAAACATACACACCAACCATACACATGCAAGTATGAGGTCATCCATAATATACATAACATCATCATATGCAAATAAACATCATTATCTAACTAACATGATATAAATCAAATGATCTAAGTATCATAGCATTGAATCATTAAATACAAATGAAGATCTAATATGCACATAAAAAGTGGTCTAAAAGGTTTTGGCATTGTAGACATAAATGGTAGTAAGGTGTTGGTATTACATACTCGTCCCCTTAAATTAGGCTTACTCCTAGAAGCCATAATTACAACTAGGATAAACTAAAAGTCAAAATATTCTATCTACAGATGTCACACAAAGAATCATATGAACATGGCCATCACTAAATCATACTTCACACAAAAACTAATACAAAATATTCCCTAATTATCCATTCATACAAGGACATGCATATCCCGTCACTAAGAGCAATATAATTCTAGTTTAAGCATAAACCAGAAATCACATTGATCAGTCATTCATCATTCATAATTTTCTTAAATAGATCTATATTTTTATTCATTCATCATTATACAAAACATCTAAGAATTAATTGTATAAAGTAAACATTCATATCTACATCAAATAATAAGTTGAAAAGTTCATGCAAACCTAGTTAATGCAACACTCATGGAAGACAATATGATACACAATGATTTTCATTTCACATACAAACATAGTACAATATCTACGATGTCCTCCCTTACACATAATATCAAAGGTCCATAACAAACATGATAGAAAAATACTTATCACAATACAAGGTCAACAATAACAAATATTCAAAATAGTCACCACAAAATTCAAAAAGGAAAAACCCAAGTGGGAGAATACCAAGTTCAACATTAAATTATAAAAAAATTACAGAGATTTCAATATTAAATCAAGTGTGACCAATGCCAAAATATGGGTAGCGAAAAAGAGAGTCAAGTGACTAATCCAGGAATAAGAAAGTTCAAAATTCAGTGCTAGCCCACTCACAACACAAACATATCATCAATAACAAAAATAAGTTATCAAACATAAAACATTTTACATAAAAAGGTGACTGGTGTCATCCACACTCAAGGAAGTAACTGCTTCACAACATCCAGGGATCCAATATACTGGATGCGTTAGAGAATGTACCCAAACACAATAGACAACTAAATCATTTATGCTTTGTTACAATAATCTTTTATGTAATCATATGCAAATGTATCTACTCAATTCTTCCAATATGCTACAATTAGGTTATAAGTTATAATGGTTCTCATATGATTGAAATACCAATTCAATTGGGGACTTAGGTCCTTGACCCAATTGGCCTACTATGATGAAAAACACATCTAATCTTATAAATGAACATCTCATAATAAATGATACATTATTTCTAACTAATGCACAATCCATTTCAACAAAAATGAAATTATTTCCTAATTTTATAATCAATCATTTCCTTTCACATTTAATTACAACACACACAATACCGTATGCAACACTCAAATAGGATCCAATCAATAACATTCAAGTCTAGTAATAAAAAATCAATAAAATAATGCCTCTAGATTATAAGCAATAGGTCCACTCAAGAGTTATAGACTCGGAGGAATAGGAATCATCAAATAAGTAGTTCCTCAAAATAGGAAACTCAACACCAAGGAGGATCATATAAATTGTAAACAACATCACTCATCAACTATCATGTTAATTCAAATGAGGAAACCCAACCATGATCACCAACCATTCACACACAAAAACCACACAAGGGGTATAAGAAGCAAGCTAACTATTCACTCACAACAAAACACTCACAAAGATTATTACCAACTTCATTATAAAAAATGTAGCCATAGATCCCAGTGTTTTAACATGGGTCCTAGAAACAAATCGAGCCTCATTAGGTATTTCACCTATGAAAATCAACAAATAAAGCAATATCCCAAAAGAAGTTAAAAGATAAAATATACATAATTGTTTAGTTGCAATATAATGGTTTTGAAATTATAACAGAGTTATGTGTCTATGTTTTTGTTTCAAGTTTACTACAAGACACCTAATGGGATTACAAACTCACAGAGTTCCCAATGTATAAAATCAGGCTCTGATACTAGATGTAATGCCCCACCAGAGAACCCAAGAGAATTTAACCTAAACATGATACTAAGTTGAGAGAATAATTTTTTTTAAGAGTTTAGAATCAATAATGAATAACAATGTGGAAGCAATATAACATAAGACAATACATACTCATAAATGTAACTCATTTACAAATTACAAGTCTCAAGGGTTCCATGACGTATAATTACATAAATTATAATTAATCTAATAAGTACAACCATAACATAATAACATGGTATACCTTACGTTCATTTTATAACCCAAATTAAAGTATTCCTAATCCTTTATTGAATCATAATGAAAAGAACATGAATCATAAAGTACACTAACATTTTCATTTCAACTAAATAATAAGATACATTCATTACATCAATGTAATAAAAGATATAACCTATGAGTATAACTAATACATCATGGCATACATAATAATAATACAACTTCCACTGCACATGTCGTAGGGATAACAATAATATAATACAAGTACATAAAAATCTTCTAAATCTATGTCACCAACCAATAAATAAAATGGAATACAAGATATACATTTCATGATGATAACAAGAAAGTCTCCGAGCAATGAACAAGAGGATATAAGCAGCATAAAGGATCATCGAAGAATAAAGTCATGAATTTCAGATCTCAATGGTAATAAGAATCACTACCACCCAACAATTTGGAACCTAGAGGTCCACTCCCACTGTGCTGAGGAGAAAACACTAGGCATCACTCAAAGAAAGATTAAAACAACAATACTTATGCAAAGGTACACTAGATAAAATGATAATAAAGGGTTACAAGGTTATCAAGCATAAATGATCATGATACAAATCAGGTGTACCAAATGCAATGTAGGAACCTAGAGCACATATAGGGAAGTGTCATCACATTCGTCTTACCCTTGAGTTTTGTCATAGAAGTCTCTCTGGACCCTATCACTCAAGTGACCATATATGGCTCAATAATCCTATCATACAGACAAGGATCCTAACTATGCAAGGCTCAATCAAGCATCTTCTCCTACTCCCATCCTAGTCTATACTAACACTCAAGGAATAAGTGAGATACACAATTATCTTTATTGATATTTTCTCTCCATAAATTTATTAAGCCACCACTTTATTAAATTAATTACAATGAGTGATCCTAGAATCCACTTGATGGCCCCGAAACTCATTGAAAGCCACTTCCCATCCATGCTCCTAGATAACCTACCCTAATTCTCCCAGCAAAAGAACCAAAGAGAAGACAAAACCAACACCGTAAAAGACTTCTCGTAAACCATTAAATCATGAAAGCCATCAAAGATATGTGCTGGAGCATAATAAAGAACATCATATCCTATACAAGGATCCAAAATGTCTATCCCATAATGGAATTCTCAATAAAAAATACCAAATCTCATAGTTCATTATATGAAAAGGTAAATTCAATCTTCAAGGACAAAGTCATCAATGACACCAATATCCAAACATGGAGTAAACATAACCCAAAGACCATCAATCAGATCATAAAACAACCACAAAAGAAGAAACAAGGTGACTGAGTAGAATCTCAACACAATAATGGTCATCACCTTTTATGGTCAACTAACATAATAATTGAGACTCAACAAAAACATGAAAACTCATAGTTGCACCCAAAACAACACGTGAACTAGTCGTGACCTAAAAAATGGTTATGAATTTTCCACAATATAAATAAAGAGTAACAAGTATAAAACTATAAAATAATTAAATTTTGAAAGACAAAATCCCCTCCTAGGGAAATACTCTACCTTGAATCACAACACTGAAAAACAACGAAGAATGATGACCAAATTCGAACTCTAAAAAATCTAAGCTTTTAATAAAATTGTTTAACTCAAAAATTCTCTAGAGAGGATTCTTTAAACCTAATTGAATAATCTCTCAAATGGCCTCCTAAATCTATAATATGGAAAACCAAAAACCGGAGTTGAAAGAATGCAACTCCAAATCATAGAAATAGAGCTCAACTGTTAAAAACAATAAAATAGTTGACTAAAATATCAACTCCAATAAAGTTTGCACAACTGAACTCTTGATTTGAGTTCAACTTTGTTTTTTATCAAAAACTTATGCATTCAAAAGTGCATGATTTAATATTTAATTAATAAAATATGTAACTTAACATTAAGTATCACTTAACTCCTTTTTAACTCCTTTTTGCATTTAAATATCAATTTTTTATATTTTAATTAAATTAAAATTCCTAACATATTTGAAATATGCAATTTGATAATACATATCATTTTATATTTAATTATTCATTTAATTTTTAATTTAGATTTAATATTTAATTAAATCTCCAAATTATATAATTAGAGTTTTTAGTTAATCCTTTTTAATAAACATAGGCATTTAATTATTTCTCATTAATTAAATAGCCTTATATTTAATATTTCAATATATAATTATTTAATTTGATAATTAAATCCTTAATCCACTTTAATACAAAAATATCATCAAACTACAACAATCAAGCCTAAAGAAAGGACTCACGAATTCACGTTACCTTGATGAATTCAGATAGTTAGCAAATCAAATACTTGTTTACTATTTCATGAAAAATGATGGATTAGGATAGGATTTAGACCTGGATGCTATCTCCCCTCTCTTACCATTGAGATAATGCGATAGGGCACACTCATCCTAAAAATTTAGGGAAGTTGATGCCCGATACCTGCAAACTTGCATCACAAAGCCGAGCATGTACATACATGTATATATACAATAAAAAATGGTAGGGATCGGTACATCATGTAGATCTCGCAACCAAGTGAATATCATTTCATTACAAACTATGAGATATTTTTCAAAGCTTACAAGGCCTACTAACAATATTTGTAAAGAATGTCAAGTTAAAAAATAGATAAGGAGATCTTTCAAGGCTAAAGAATAATTTACTACTGGAATGTTGGAGTTATTGTACATTGATCCATGTAGACATACCATAATAAGAAGTTTACAAGGTGAAAGGTTCTTTATTCTTTTAATTGATGATTACTCTAGGATGACGTGAGGTTGCTTTCTTAAGTGAAAAATTTGAAGCTTTAGAAAAGTTCAAGATATTAATGCTATGGTTGAGAATGAGACAGATAGAATAATCAAATGTTTGAGATCTAATGAAGGAGAAAAATTTACTTCAGATGAGTTTAATAATTTCTATGTGAACCATGAGATTAGGATACATTTTTCTGGTCCTAGAACATTGCATCAAATTAAATGGTGTAGTGGAAATAATGAATAGAAAAATATAGGAAGAATCAAGAACCATGATCTAGGAAGAAAATATATTAGAAATCTAATAGAAAGAGACAATACTAATTTCCGTTTACACATTGAATAGAGTTTAGATCAAGAATAATCTTGGGAAGACATCATATGAGGTATGGTATGGAAGAACCCATTCTGTGAAATATTTCAGAATATTTGGAAGCAAATATTATATCAGGAGAGATGAAGAAAATATTAGAAAATTTGATACTAGAGTAGATGAAGTCATATTTATATGATATTATACTAAAACACAACTTGCATATGTTACAACAAAAGGATGAGAAGAATAGTTGAAAGCACTAATGTAAACATTGACAAAGACACTGCGAAAAATACAAAGATAGAAGCTAGATATGAATCAGATGAATCTATAAACAAACAAGAAGAGAAGACCAAGGAGAATATAGAAAAGGATGTTGTAGAGGTTGCTCCAACAATTGCTCCTAAGACTCCCAAATATGTGCTCAAGAATAATTTAGAAAATTAGATAATTGGAGACAAGTACATATGAGTGATGAAAAGAAGTAAAGTTGTTGAACAACAAGTCAATCCTTGTTTAATTTTAGAAGTTGAATGGAAGACTGTAAAAGAAGCTTGTAGTGTTAAAAAGGGTTTGAAGGCTATAAAATAATAATTGGATTAGGTTGAGAAGAATCAGACTTGGGAATTTGTTCCCAGATTGACATATAAGAATGTAATTGGAACAAAATGGGTATTCTGGAACAAACTAGATGAAGATGGACACATAGCAAGGAATAAAGCTAGAATTGTATGTAAAGGATAGACACAAGTGGAAGGAATTAAATTTGAGGATACTTATGCTCTTGTGGAAAGACTGAAATCCATCATAATATTTTTGGCTATTATGATGCACAAGGACTTCAAATTATATTAGATGGATGTGAAATATGCATTCGTGAATGAAGAATTGGAAGATGAACTATACATAGAACAACCAAAATGCTTCAAGTTATCAAATGATCTAGACATTGTCTGCAAATTGAAAAAAATTATTATATGGACTAAAATAAGCTCCCATAGTTTAGTATGAAAGGCTTGACAAGTATTCGTTGAGAGAAGGTTTTCAAAAAGGGACTACTGAAAGTAATCTCTACTTTAAAGTTGAATCAAATGATATCTTGATTTCAAAAAGAGTTTGAAATGTCCATGATTAGTGAATTGAATTTATTTTTAGGCCTAAAAGTTAATAAAGTATGTGAAGGAAATGTTAAAAAGGTTTAGAATGAAAAATGCTAAACTAGTATGGACACCTATGGTTACTGGTTATAAATTGAGTAAATATGTTGAATCTCCCAAGCTTGATGAAAGTAAATACAGATCAATGATTGGTGGACTATTGTATTTTAATTCTACTAGATTGGATATCATGCATGTTGTTTGTCTTTTAGCTCAATTTAAGAAAGACCACAAAGAATCCCATGTTGTAGCTGTGAAGACGATTTTTAGATATTTGAAAGGAACTAAATATTTTGGACTATGGTACCCTAAAAAATTAGACTTTAATTTGATGGCTTACACATATGCTAATTGGGATGGAGGTATTGATGAGAGAAAGAGTACAAGTATATGCACATTTTCCTTGGACCTAGGTTAGTCACTTGGTCACGTAAGAAACAAAATTTAGTGCTTGTATCTATTGCTAAAGCTGAATATATTACTGGTATGTCATGGTGCACTTAGATACTATGGTTGAAACATACTTGGAAGGACATTGAAATACTGTTTGATGAACCTATATTCATTTGATGAGACAATACCACTGCTATACAAATTTCATAGAATCTGGTACTACATTCAAGAAAAAACATGTTTCAATATGCTATCACTTTTTGAGAGAAATCATTTTGGAGCATGAGGTAAAGCTTGACTATGTGCCTACAAAGGAACAAATTGATGCCACTTACCAAGGCACTACCTAAGGATGCTTTTGAGTATCTTAGAGACAAATTTGGGTTGTTTTCCCCTCCTTATTAGAGATAAATGCATATGGATGTGCATTAGTCCAGTAAGCTTCATGCATAATTTTTCAAGTCTAGACTAATGATGGTGGATGCCTCTTAGGGGGAGCTATTAATTATTGTGAGATAATTATATATCTCAAGGGATATAAGAAGAATGAGTGACTTTTTTTCATCTTTGGCCTTTTCCATTAATGTCAAAGGGGGATAGTTCTAGTATGGTATATATTTAAAGGATGTCGTTGGTGTATTTTCGTCACTAGAAAAGGTGGAGATTATTGTAGAATTGAGTAGAATGAGTTGGTTGAATAATTTATGATTTGGTATGGTTTTCATTGATGTCAACTTATTTTTGTTTCCATTAGCTATTTCTTTTTGCGAAGATATTATTGTGTATATTTCTCAACATATTTTTTTTGTTATTAATCTATTCCTGAGTTTTTGGTATGTTATTGAAGACTATTTTGAGATTCTTATTTCAAATTTTTAGGGTTTGGAATGAAGTATCATGTAATTGGCATTTTCCTATGTGTAGCTATGACTAAAAGTGGTCTTTGCATGAAATGCATGCTTCACATTTCTCTGTATGATATTTTTTGATAGTGCGCTTCTGGAAATGAGTTATTAACATCCTTAGCTTCATTCATTTCATATGGCACAATATTTTTATCTTTGGAGACTTGGTTTCAAAGTCTGATGATGTTTCTACTGTAGTTTTTAGTGACCTCAAGTGCTTACATTCAATTTTTTTTTCTCGGCGAATGAAAGATGAGAGATAATACGTGTAGTGATATTTTTGGTCCCAGTTATGGCATATTGTGGTTTACTTATAATTCCTCCATATCATAGGAATGTTTAGTGCCAACCTAATTCAAATTATATTCAGCTTGTTTCCTTGCTGATAGTTGGAGACATTTCAAATAAAGGATTGATATAAATAAAGATATTATGATGGTGTAATGTGTGATATTAATGTATGCTTATGTGAGTTTTTTAAAAGTGTTTACTTATACAAAGAGGATGTAAGAAAGAGGGTCTGCATCCCTACATGTTTAAAATGTTGTGAAGAGTGTTTGAGGATAGACTGGACATTCAAGTGTTAGCTATCAGAATAACTAAGCCAAAGGTATCTACTAATTAGTTGGTTGACTTGTTTTTGTGCATAAGTGGTGGATCTATTCTCTTTTATCCTCTATCTTCTGGGAAGTGAGTCCTCTGACAGTGAGCCTTTCTTTTTAAAAAATCACCTTAACTTGGGTCACCCTAACAAGTGTTCTTATATTTGAAAATAATCTTCTTCGTGGTTTTTCTCTTCATAGGGTTTTCATGTAAATATGGTGTTTCATGTGTTAGATGGTTTCTATGCTTCTCATGTTTATATCTTTCTTCAATTAGGATTAAATTATGGTTGGTAAAATTGATTAAAATTTAAAGAAGGTTTAAGATTTTGTGGAAAAATGATTCACCCCCCTCTAAGTTGTCTTTCACATTAAACAATTGGTATCAAATTTGTGGTTCCTTGGAGAAGAGCCTAATCACTTAAGGAGATCTTGATGGAACACAAATTGACACTCCCTACTTTTGATGGATCTAACTATGCATATTGGAAAGTGCAGATGTGAGGATCTCTAGTTTCTCTTAGTTACAAGACCTGGAAGGCTTTGGAAACTCATATGTTAAACCAAAAAATATAATGAATACTCTAAATGAGATTCATTCTTATGAAAATAATGAAAGGGAAAGGTATGCAATCTTTAGCACTCTAACTAAAACTAAATTGACAAAAGTTGTATCTTTGGCAACTGCTCATGATGTGTGGGAAAAAATGAAAGGTACATATGAAGGAAATGACATGGTTAAACAAGATAAAATGTAGAATGAAAAGGATAAATATTAAGGTCTATGGATGGAAGAAGAAGACACCATAACAATCTACTTACAAAATATTTATGACGTGGTAAATGATCTATGAAGTCTTGGTGGCACTTTGGAAGAAAATGATGTGGTACAAAAGGTACTCAAAACTCTTACTAAATATTATATCTCTAAATTTTATTCTATTGTAGAAAATCATTAATTGAATAAGTATTCTAGGGAATAAATGTATGAATCTTTACTTACTTTTGAAATGAGGGGATTCTGTACTACCGACACAAGAACATAAATTGCTTTCAAGGCTACCAAACTTGCAACGGAAGATGAATTTGAAAAAGACAATCTTGAGGAGATGCAGACAAATTTTGTAAGAAGAATGAATAAGGAAACCAAGAAATACAAAGGTAAGTTACCTTTTGAATGTTTTCACTGTGGAAAAATAGGTCATTATGATTCTAGTTGTCCTGATTGAATTGAAACACAAAAGAACAAGGAAAATAAAGGAAAGTTCAATAGAAAATCTTACTATCTTAGAGAAGATGCTAGTATTACTGATGATGAATCTAATTATGAAGAAGATGATCAATGCCTACTTATTAGAAATTAAAGAAGAATATCATCCTACTAATCCTTCTATTACACTAGAAGTAGAAACTAAGGTTACAAATATAGTAAATTCTTCTTTACATGTATGAAGAAACAAAGATAAATGAATCATTGATAGTTGATGTTCTACTAATATGATGTATGATAAAATTAAGCTTGTGAAAATTGAAAAATATGATAGAGGATTTGTTACATTTGGTGGTGATCAAAGAGGTAAAATACTTGGAATTGGTTCTATCATTTTATGTGGAAAGCACAAAACTAACAATGTTTGTTATGTTAAAGACTTGAATCATAATCTCTTGAGTGTTGGACATATATGTGAGAATGTATATAACCTCATATTGCAGGACTATGGTTGTGAGATAAGGAAGAAATCCATAACTGTGGTTGTTGCTAGAAAGAAGTCTGGAGGAAACATGTACCAATTAAAGACTACTAGTGGATACTGCTTGATGTCTTAGATCAATGAGAGTTGGTTGTGGAATAGAAGAATGTTTCATATCAATTTTGACAATATGATGAAGATCAGTTAATTTTAATATGTGAGAGATTTTCCAAAGCTTACAAGGCCTACTAACAACATTTGCAAAGAATGTCAAATTGGAAAACTTAAAAGGAGATCTTTCAAGGCTAACAGACAATTTACTACCATACTATTGGATTTAGTGCACACTGATCTATGTGGACCTAATATAATAAGAAATGTACAAGGTGAAAGGTACTTTATGCTTTTAATTAATGATTACTCTAGGATGAAATGGGTTTATTTCTTAAGAGAAACATTTGAAGGTTTGCAAAAGCTCAAGATGTTTAAGGATATGGTTGAGAATGAGGTAGATAGAAGAATAAAATGTTTGAGATCTAATAGAGAAGTAAAATTTAATTCATAAAAGTTTAACATTGTCTATGAGAACCATGGGATTAGGAGGCATTTGTCTGCTCCTATAACACCGCAATAAAATGACCAATAAGAAAGAATGAAAAAAGGAACAAGACCTATGATCAAGGAAATAAATATACCATAAATCTACTAGAAAGAGGTAACACTAATTGTATTTTACACATTGAAAAAAATTCAGATAAGGAAGAATCTTGAGAAGACATCATACAAGGTATGATATGGAAAAACCCCTTTTGTGAAATATTTCAAAATATTTGGAAGCAAATGTTATATCATGATAGATGAAGAAAATCTTTGAAAATTTGATGCTAGAGTAAATGAAGGAAAATTTATAAGATATTCTATTAAAATAAAATCTTAGCTATGTTACAACAAAAATATGTGAAGAATAGTTGAAAGCAATAATGTAAATGTTTATGAAGACACTACAAAAATACAAAGATATAAGATGGATATGAATCAGATGAATCTATCAATAGACAAGAAGAAGATAAGAATAAGGGGAATACATAACAAAATGTTGTGGATATTTCTCCGACAACTTATCTTAAGCCTCCCAGATATGTGTAAAAGAATTATTCATAAAAATAGATAATTGGAGACAAGTACATATGAGTGATGATAAGAAGTAAAGTTGTTGAACAACAAGTCGATCTATGTTTAATTTTAGAAATTTAACCAAGGACCGTAAAAGAATCTTGCAGTGGTTAAAATTGGATGAGGGATATGAAAGAAGAATGCAATCAAATTGAGAAGAATTGGACTTGGGAATTAGTTTCTAGATTGACAGATAAGAATGTAATTTGAACAAACTGGGTAATCCAGTACAAGCTAGATGAATATGGATACATAGTAAGGAACACAGATAGAATTGCATTCAAAGGATACATTCAAGTGGAAGAAATTGAATTTGAGGAGACTTATACTCCTATGGAAAGAATGGAAGCTATCCAAATGTTTTTGGATTTTGTGGAATATAAGGACTTCAAAGTATATCAAAAGGATGTGAAATATATATTCTAGAATGATGAACTAAAAGAAGTGTACATAGAACAACCTAAAGGATTCAAGCTATTAGATGATCTGGAAATTGTCTACGAATTGAAAAAGGCATTATATATCTTGAAATAAACTCCTAGATATTGGCATGCAAGGCATGACTAGCATTCACTAAGACAAGGATTTAAAAAAGGTACATCTGATAGTAATTTGATCTCTACTTTAAATTTGAATCAAATGGTATATTGATTTATGTTGATGATATAATCTTTGGAGGTAATGATAATATGTGTAATTTTTTTTTTGAAGAACACAAAAAGAATTTGAAATATCCATGATTGGGAAAATGAATTTCTTTTTGGGCCTACAAGTTAATTAGAAAAGTAAAGGTATCTTTATTTCACAATCAAAGTATGTGAAGAAAATGTTGAATAATTTTGGAATGGAAAATGCTAAACTGGTATGAAAACCTATTATTACTGGCTGTAAGTTGAGTAAAGATGATGAATCTCCTAGGGTTGATGAAAGTAAATACAGATCAATGATTGAAAAACTATTATATCTAACTTCTACTAGATTGAATATCATGCATGTTGTTTATCTTGTAGCTAGATTTTAGAAAGACCCCATATAATCTCATGTTGCTGTTGTGAAGAGGATTTTTAGATATTTGAAAGGACTTGAAGATTTTGGATTGTGGTACCCTAGAAAATCAGACTTTACATTGATATCTTATACATATGATGACTGTGCTGGATGTATTGATGAGAGAAAGAGTACAAGAAGAGGAACATTTTTTATTGGACCTAGGTTGGTCACTTGATCAAGTAAGAAACAAGATTCAAAGTCTATATCTAGTTCCGAAGCTGAATACATTATTTCTGCTTGATGTTGTACTAAGATATTGTAGATGAAATAAACTTTAATTAATGTTTGATGAGCCTATTTCCATTATATGTGATAATACCAATACTATAAACATTCAAATAATATGGTATTACATTCAAGGAAAAGACACATTTCAATTTGATATCACCTTTTGAGAGAAAATATTTTGGAGAATGGGGTGAAGCTTGACTATGTGCCTAAAAAGGAACAAATTGCTGGCATCTTTACCAAGGCACTGCCTAAGGATTATTTTGAGTATCTCAGAGACAAATTGGGGGTGATTTCCCCTCATTATGAGAGCTAAATATATATAGATGTATTAGTCCAGTGAGCTTCATGCATAATTTTTCAAGTCTAGACTAATGATGGTGGCTACCTCTTAGGGGGAGCTATGTAGTATTGTGAGATAAGTTATATATCTCAGGAGGAGCTAAATTGAATGAGTAACTTGTTTTCATATTTTTTCTTTTCCATTAATGTCAAAGGGGGATAGTTGTTGGTATGGTATCTATCTAAATTTTTTTGTTGGTGTGTTTCCATCAATGACAATAGGGGAGTTTGTAGTAGAATTGAGAAGAATGAATTGGTTTAATAGTTGATGAGTTGGTATAGTTTTCATTGATGTCAACTTGTTGTTGTTGTTATTAGTGACTACTTTCTATGAAACCATTATTGAGTATAATTCTTTGCATATTCTGTATATTATGAATATTTTGCTAAGTTTTGGTATTTTATTAAGGACTATTTAGAGATACTTATTTCAAATTTTTATGGTTTAAAAAAAGTACAATGAAATTGACTTTTGTTTATGTGTAGCTACATGACTGACAATGGTCTTTGTGTGAAATGCATGCTTCACATTTCTCTACTTAACAATTTATAATAACATGCTTTTAGAAATGTGTTATTAATGTCCTTATCTTCTTTCATTTTAGATGGAATGATGTTTTTGGTTTCATTGACTTGGTTTCAAATTTTGACGGTGTTTCTTCTCTAGGTTTGGCCAACCTCGTGTGCTTACACTTTAATTATTTTGTCTAAGTTTATGCAAGATGAGATGTAACTTGTATATTGATATTTTTTGTCCCATCTATGGAATGCCATGGTCTACTTCTCATTCCTCCCCACCACGAGAATGTTTAGTGCCAACCTTATTCAAATTGTATTCAACTACCTTCCAAGTCGATAGTGAGAGACTTTTCAAATGAAGGATTGATATAAATAAATGTAAACTATTATGGTGTGATGTGTGGAATTCTTGTATACTTGTAAGCATTTCGTGAAAGTGTGTAATAATGTAAAGAGGATGTATGAAAGAGAATTTGTCTCTCTACATGTTTGAAATGTTGTGAAGAGTGTTTGAGGACATAGTGAATTTTCAAGTGTTAGCTACCAGAAGTAGTGATCTTAATGCATCTATAGATCAATTGGTTGAGTTGTTGTTGTGCATTATTAGTGGATATATTCTCTTATGGGCATTGAGCCCCCCGACAGTGAGCCTTCTTTGGGTAGTTAACCCTTTGGGAGTGAGCCTTTGGTAGTGAATCTTTCTATGTAAAAGTCACTCTAACCAATGTCAACCTAATAGGTGTTCTTATATTTGAGAATAATATTCTCAGTATCTTTTCACTTAACATGGTTTTCAATGTAAATCTAGTGTTTCATGTGCTTGATGGGTGATATGCTTTTTAAGTTTATATCTTTTGGAAATTAAGGATTAAAGTGTGGTTGGTAAAATTTATTAAAGGTTGAACAAGGTTTAAAAGTTTATGGATAACTACTTCACCCCACCCTCTTAGTTTTATTTAATATTAAACAAAATATTTATGTCCAAATATTTCCAAAAAGTGGGCCTGATATAGAGGTCCACCCTTTCCTATGCATTAAAATTTTGAATGTGTCCAAAATTATTTCAAACCTGCATGTTGCATGTGATATTACTTCTAGTAAAGTATAAAAAGGGTAATCCATTATGGATTCTCCATTACTTCATTGTACCCTCAAGAATAATGTTTCTTAGAAATATCATTTCTATTTGTTTATCCAATGAGCTAGCTCTCCAATAGAAATAATCAATTATGTTTGGGAGATTTACAGTTGCAGTACAAAGAAGGGTATGCCTTAAGTGAACTTATCAAGTTTGTTTTCATTTGTTTATTTAATTAGTTTTCAATAAAAACTTATAATTATATAATTTTTTATTATACAAATTCCCTCCATTATACATACAAAATTTTCGAGCAAGAGAAAAATACAAACATTTCATTTTTTATGCCACAAATCTATGTTGTAAATGAGATTTTGTTTAAAATTAATCAACCTCCAAATGTTTATATGAGGCCATGTGAAATTTACCAAATAATAACATATATAATGACACATATATATGTCTATAATGGCACAAACAAACAAACAAACAAACAAACATACATACATACATACATACATACACATACACATACACATACACATACACATACACATACACATACACATACACATACACATACACATACACATACACATACACATACACATACACATACACATACACATACACATACACATACACATACACATACACATACACATACACATACACATACACATACACATACACACACACACACACATACACATACATACATACGCACGTGTGTGTATAAAACCCCACCCTAGAACCCATGAGAAATTAACCTAACTTACAGTATGTTGATGCAATAATTTTTTTCCTTAAAATTTTACACAACACTAATGCGGAAGCAAGTACAAACACAAGTTTAACAATCATCCTTAACATATGATAAGAAATAATATCAATGTACACAAAATCAGTTAAAAATTCTAAGGGTTATAAGATGTAGTTACCTTTAACTACATTAACCAAAATACTATGATCATCCATAACATAATCACTTGATATATCTTAAGTTCACTCTAAAACTCAAACTGAAATATGAACTAGTTTGTTACTTAATCATAATGAAAATATTATGAATCATAAAGTAAACCAATTGTTGGAATTATTAGGTACTGAGGAGGGGGGGGGGGGGGGNTGAGGAGGGGGGGGGGGGGGTTAAATCAGTCCAAATAGGTAATAAACAAATTCAACCACCGATCTAAATAACTACAGAATTACTTTCCAAACCACAAAGCTTATAATTGATGCAAACACATAAAATAAAGTAATATCAAGCATCCACAAACTCGTCACACATGAAACATATATTTTATCATGGAAACCCTTGGTTAGAGGGAGAAAACCAAGGTGGGGATGACACCCACAAGCTCACTACTGGAGTAATTGAGTTTTCCATTTTAGGAGCTAAAAATACCCTTTCTGAGGGTTCACCCTGTTAGGAGTGACTAGTACACTATTAAGAGTACAATCGGATCAGTTATGATATACCTCGCTAGAGGATTTCAAACCTCAATAAAGAAGTTACCCTGTTAAAGGATTTACAAATAAAAACTTGTTAAATTTCACCCAGTTAAGGGACTTTTATTGATGCAACTATTAGGGAACAATAAGATGAGTGATCTGTATGTAGCATTGATTTCTTGTCAAATCCAATCTATTCTTTGTACTCTATAACTTCTCTTTTCTCTATATCTATCATCTTTCTGATTGCAACCTCAAATTGAATTCACAAAACCCTAATCACATCACCCACAACAACAACCTTTCAATATTACCCGTTCCCAATATATACACAACTTGCACCGACATCAAACACACAAAAAATTACCTTCAAATACTTTCCTACAAAAGCACCACATGCCAAAGTGATAAAATCGATGAATAAAACATTTTATCATGATAGCATTAGGTCAAGATAAGATCTGCATATCTTCAAAGTAGTCAAACATGTTTTGAATTCTCCAATCTAACAACTTGAATCCATCTTAAATGATTGCATTGATCACATAAATATCAAAAAATTAAATCTACAACCTCTATTCCATGTCATCATATCATTATATATCATCGTACATACTATACCACTCACCAATCTATGATTTACCAACCATTACTCAAGAACTCTTGAGTTCTACCTATCTTAATGTCTGTGACAACAAAAAATATTTTACCAATCAACCAAATGAGTTGTGGTTGGAAACACACTGAAATATAAACATGTTTATTCTGAATCTTTGACTGCTCCTCATAATTCCACTTCTACCATGATCACCACCAACGTGATGTTCTCACTGACTACCGATCTTATGGATTTAGCCAATTTCCTACATTACCTTTTTACTGATTGTGTATTTACTTCCCCTATTGTATTTCATGACTGCAATAACTTAGTTTCCATCAATGACAACCAAATAAGTGACTCCTTGTGTCTGCACCTCAAAATCTACCAGAAAACTAACAATCTCCCCGTTTGGCATTGATGGAAAATAGTTGCTAACTTCTTAAACTTGTGCAATCACAATATCAATACTAGAAGATGGAGAAAAAGAATATATACCAACTTATGACTCCGCATCGGTATATAGCATAAACTAATATAGATTAATGCTCCCAATACTCCCTATACATATACTCCCCCTTTGACAACAATTCCAAAGGTACAAAAAATGAAATATGTACACTAAACAAAATCTTACATCCTGTCAAAGATCACCTTGAAGTTTATCTGTGCTGAATCCAAGGATGTTTCCCATGCCTTCTACAAGTATCCCAAAGAAATGATTTTCTCAATCAGAATAGAAGCAAGCTCTTCCATTCTATCTAGAGTGCTCAGGTCTGGTAAGGCAAAAATGTCTTCTACCTTCTTCACATCCAACACCATGACCTCTACTATAGGTCATAAGGAGGATTGAAGTTCCAGTAGGGTAGAAGTTATGTTCTCTTTCTCATACTGAATCTTCTTTATATTGTGTGAAATTTTATTTACCTGACTACTGAAAGTAGTGTCTGAGCTTGTCATAGGATCAAGCTAACTTATTAGGTTCTCCAGCTCCTTCTGAGCTTCCGCTCTGCTTTATTCCAAATCTTGAACAAAATCAGAATACCTTGATACTTTGGTAGACAATTGACCTGCTCCAGTCAATGTAGACTTAACTTCCTTTATCAAATATGTCGATTTGTTCCAATTTGCAGATATTTTCTCCATTAGTTTACATATCAACTTCTTCTCTAAGTTATCCTCTGCAATTTTTACAATTGTTGTCTACAAATATGAGCCTTGATCTAATATTTCCTTGATAAGAGTATCCATCTGATCAATAGGGAATGTCATATTGTATGTCAGGTACTAACTCAGCTAGAATGTCTCTAGCTTGCCTTAAGACTCTTTTCTTCTTCTTCTTCTTAGATCTCAACTTGACTCTTACAACCTTTTTCTTCAACTATTCTGAGAATTTCATCAGTTCCTTAGGTTTCAATTTGGATATTGTTAGAATAAATTGGAGGGGGGGGGGGGGGANAATTGGAGGGGGGGGGGGGGTAAATTAGTGGCCTAAAAAATATTCCAATAAATTAACCCAAAAACTTATTACCACAATATAAGCCTCTAGTTATCTTCAGTCCTACAAGATGAATTCCTTGAAATAATCTTAACAAATAACTACTGCTCGGAGTTCACTGTTAATCCTATTCTTACTGTTTACCAACTGTTTACCGATTAGTAGTCTTTCATTTACCAAAATGCAGTAAATTGCTTCGTGTATACCGATCAATCCAAATTAGTTATGTGTAATGAAAAACACTAAATTAATGACTCATAAACACATTGACACAAGGATTTTTAACATGGAAAACCTATTAAGGGAAAAACCACTTGGGACGGGTAACCCAAAATTTTACTCTTCTGAAGTGAGCTCGGTGAAGAGCCAACCCTATTAAAGGTTAGAAACACACTGTTAGGTGTGACCTTGTTAGAGGATTTAAATAGAATATTTTGTCACTTGATATCTGGCATCTCTATGCTACCTTTTATGACCAAACCCAGTGTGGTTTGTCAAATGGTATCTGGCATCTCATGCTATCTTCCTGATCAAACTTTTTGCTACTCCTTGGGATGTATCTCAATATAGAAAGGATTTTTAAGTCCTGCTTGGTTATGAGACTTTTTGATTCAATTTTTAAACTAAAATATTAAATGATCTGTTCACAAATACAACTAAACTTTGTAGATTTTTAGATCTATTGTAAGCTCATAATAGATTTCTAATCAATGTCTCCTTTCAATACCTTTTTCTCCACTTCTTTCTACTTAGTGATGTTGTGCTTCTCTGTTGCTCAGTGTCCGCAGAATTAGATCTGTTCTTCAGCTTGATTGATCAGGTCTGATTGAAAACTTATTTCTTCATCAGTTTCTCTTCAACATCCTTCTTTATTTTTTCACTCCCCTAATTCACAATGAATTATATTGTCTCTTTATAGACATGATATCACCATTTCTCAGTTCTTGATTTTCTTTTTCTTGGCGTGATCCGATATTCTAGCCAATCTTGCTTTAAATCTTTACTTCAATTTTATCCCATAGATTTCTCTTTGACAAATGGAATAAAATAGCTTTAAATATTTCTCTTATCTCTGGCTTTAACTTGTCGATGAAAACAATATTAACAACTAGTTAACTCCTTCTTTAGCTCTTTCTAGCTAAGTATTTTTTCATTTATGAACTTCAGTTCTTTTCGATGTTTTAACTCTTTGTTAGCTTTGATCAACACTTTAGGTCTCCTCAAGCATCTCTGTCGGGGTTGTCTATCTGTCAAGGTTTTCTTTCAGTTAGGAATCACTATGAAGTTCTGCTCACTGGTAATGCTTGTGATTCTTCTCGTTGGTAATGCTTGTGATTCTTTTTGGGTATCACTGTGACTTTCCTCTTGGGTTTCTCTCTCTGTCGGGTTCCACTGACCATTAGTGTTTGTAGTCACTTAGTGAATACTGATCTTTTATGCATTAATGAAAGCATAACCTTTATCTTTCTGGTTCTCTGAAGCCTTTGACACTATGTATATAACCAATTAGATTATATCAAGTTGACATCAATGACACTACAATACATTAACTAATTTTAATATACTGACCATATTTTGGCTCATCTAGCCATATTTTTCAGTCTGATACCAATTGTTGGAAATAATGGGAAGTGTGTACTGAGAGGGGAGGGGTGAATCAATACCTCTAAAATTTTTATCTCTTTTAAGCTTAATCTATTTAGTAGTTCATTGTATTACAAACCATATATTCTATACTATCTTTGTGTAAGTCATATTAACTCATAAGCTTAATAAACATGTAAACATTCATAGAAGCATTCATGCAATATAATGACAAATAAAATAGGATATGATAATACAGAAAACCCCTGTTAGAAGGTAAAAAATGACAAAAAATTCACTATCTGCAGATTGGAAGGGGCCGGTTAAGGCTTACAATTTGATCACTTTGATGATCTACCCTATTAGGAGTATTATGTGGAGACTAGTTAAGGTCTACTCTATTAAGAGCTTTAGAAACACTGTTTAGTGTGCACTTGGTTAAGATATTTACAAAGGATTGTTAAATCCACCTTTCTTGAAAGGATTTCTTCTATTTGCTACACTTGTTAGAATGTAGAAAAAAATACTCATTGACCTGAGTTTATGCAATATTCAATTTCACATATACAAAGTATCACCTAATGTGATTGATTAATACCTCTATTGCTCAGTAGCCTCGATTCTTGGTTCTTGATAACCAAATTCATCTTCTACTATTCTGATTCTTGAAACTCTCAGTCTAATCCATAGATGTGCTCCTTGGCTACTTTAATTCTCACATCCCTCTTGAAATGAATGATTACACATCTATTTATACAATAGATTGACCTAATTTAGTTTCACGTATTACAAAGATAACTCTATGATCGAAGCTTTACAACTTGACCTTGATCTCCTAGTTTGCATGTTTTTAATTAGTTAGACTGATTAAAAAAATTACAATTATCTTTCTTGTCCATCAAGAAATGGTTTTAAATCAAATCAAAACTCTAAATAGAAAACATAATTTTTTTATCTGACGTGGAAGTCAGATCCACTTTTCTCAGGATATAACCGACTTTCGGTGTCTGATGCTCAGTTTTCTCTGAAAGTCTTTCGGTGTTCCTTTGTTGAACTGTCTATCAGGTTCACTTGCTATGTTGGGTTCCTCTCTTTATTGTTCTATCAATTTATAGTGTAACCTTCTTGTTGGGTTCATCTGTACTTATGTTCGGGTTTCACTTTCGGTTTACACTGTAAAACTTGTGTCATCGAGTTCTCTATATTTAGCATTTTTGGTCTGAACTGAAACCTGTCTTTTGGTGTTGTGTAACCGATGGTTCAAAAACTGTTTCTCTTTGCATACTAATGGAAAAAATTATGTCATCAATCTCCCCCTTTGACATTAGTATCAAAAACTGATATGTGTAGAATACTAAAGTGTTTAGTATTTACACCATGCGTTTACCTGTCATTTTTATGACTCCCCCTATGTATATGTCAATATAGTATATGTATGTACATGTACACTTGCCTATATACTATATTCCCTTTTCACCTTATCTTCATTTCATTCTCCATTTTGTATTATACATCATTTTCCCCCTTTTTTGATAGTAAGGGAAAAGGTGTATACTTACAACTTATCAAAAATATGGGGATGAGAATGTTGATCTCTAAGTTTTGTTGATCATTAGTGTCCCACACTTAGTCATTTTATCTGGGCAGGTTAGTCAATCATCACTGCAATCGAGATATCCAGTATAGGCCGAGCATTAGTTATTGCCAAGAAGATAGTAGTTGCCGAGTTACACAGAAGCCGAGTGAAATTGATTAGTCCATGCCGAGCGCCAGAGTGTTCATGTGCTGAACAAGAAATTTTTATCATACATGTCAGGAATGACACAAGCTTGGAGGTAAACTATTTTGGGCCGACTTATTTGGGTATTTAATGTTCTCAATGGAGTTAATTATGCATTAAATCATTTGATCCAATACATGGCATAGAGCCAATCAGAAAATTGGAATGCCCAAGTGGCATAAGTATTTGATCTTAATCGTTGATCTAGATCTCAATGCCAGATCTGTAAGGTATATAAGATTGCTTCTTACCCTAATTTTGGTGTGTGTGCATACAAGAGATATATGCGAAGGGTTATTTTGAGTTAAGAAGCATAGATCTAGTAGAGGAATAGATAAGTGAGTAGCAGAGTAAAGTTATATCAGATTATTAGATCAGAGAAGGTATTGAAAAGAGGAGATCCATTATCAACATTTGAGTGCATATCAAAGGATCAGACCTTGAGACATTCTAAAAAGTGTATCAGGTGAAATCTCTTAACAGAGTGGTTCTAGAAGACCTTTCTAAATCTCTTATCTGAGTGCTTACTTTTTTGTAAGTTTAAATCCTTTTGCAAGGTAGATTGTAATGATCTGTAGCTCTTAACCGATCAGACCTTTAATCAGGTAGATTACAAGTTATGATCAAATTTTGTAGGCCTAACAGACAATCTTTATTGCTGCAGTAGTGAGGATTTTTGTGGGTGTCATCCCCACCCTAGTTTTACTTTATTGGGTTTCTAGGTTACCAAATTATGTGTCTTGAGTTACTTATTTTATGTTATGGATGCTACTAGTTGATAGATCAATTATATTTATGGTATGGTTGTGGATCAGTTTTTTTTAAGTGATAAAATTTATAAGATCTGATTCACCCCCCCTCTTAGTATCTTGCTTTCCCATCTTTTATTTCCAACAATTGGTATTAGAGCCCAGTTCTCCTACAAAAAGGTTTTAATCAGCTTGAGGATATAGATCTTGAGATGGAGGTTTAGAAATTGGGTAAAGTCATTGAGAATCAAAAGATTGATATTCAACTTGCATTACATCAGCTTGAGACTAAAGACATGAATTGAAGAAGTCCCTGCTAACAAGGAAAGATTTGGCCAAAAAAATAAATGACAATCATTATCAGGAAGATGACACTACAAATATATTTCAGAATGGAAATTCTACTGAGAGCGATGCAACAATTTCAGATCTACTAGAAAGGAACAATACATTATGTGAAGAAGTTAGAAACCTGAAAAGAGAGCAAGAAATACAAACATTAAGACTATGTGAAGTAGTGGAACAGAAGAAGAAAGCTAAAGATGACAAAGCTATGGCTGAAGAAGACAAAAGAATGATGACTATCAGACTTGATGAAATGACACATGATGTATAAATGATGACAAACAATCAGGTTGACATGGCTAATCAACTGCTACTTGTGAATCAGGAAATCAACATGAAAGATATGGAAATTGTGAATCTGAGATTTGAGAATAGTCAATTGAAAGATGAATTGAGATCTAAGAAAGAACTTAATGAGAGACTGAACAAACCAAATGAAGCTTTGAATTATTTTGAAAATTTGATGGAAGCATCAAGAAGATCTAAGGACTCTTTTGGACTAGGTCATACCGAAAAACAAACATCTTTTGAGAAAGGAGAATCATCTAAGATAGGTGAAAGGAGGAATGCAAAGACAAAGAATAACAAGCCTATATGCTACCACTATGGAAAAATAGGACACACATCAAACATATACTAAAGCATGAATGATAAGTCCAATCCTAAACCTAAGTTCAATGGTTATTGCTTTAACTATAAGAAGTTTGGACATTAGGCACATGAATGTTGGATAAAGACAAGTAATGCACCTCCCACACCTAGATTCAATGGGTATTGTTACAACTGTCATAAATTTGGACATAGAGCACAAGATTGCAGATCTAATGCTAAACAAAAATGGACATCAAAGACACAAGCAAAAGCACCTAGGAAAGGCTACACTTATAATTGGGATTACAACACATGGCATAGTTTTCATTAATGTGGTGAGTATGGACATGTTCCAGAAAATTGCATAAAGACACATTTCAGAGGAAAATCTAAGAGTTGGATGAATCGATACCTAGTTTGTTATAATTGTCTTAAAATTGGTCATACTAAGAGAGATTGCAAAACAAGGGTAGCTGCTCCTACTGTTAAGCAGATTAGAGCACAAATGAACCAGACATGGATAAGAAAAGAGGAACCGAACAACAGTGAAGCTACTACAGCTGAGGTCACCCAATCCAATGGATCAGGTGATCACACCATCACCAACTAAGAAAATGAGGTATGTGAGGAACTATATTTATATTTCACATCTTTCATCAGTTCCTAACATATAAAAGTGTAAAAGTCCATATCTACATATGTAAAGATGCATCAGGACACATTTTAAGACATGTACCATGAAAAGTCAATATGCAATATAGGTGCCAAGAAATGGCCTTATTATGCACTAAGACCAAGTTCTCTAGTGTATGCCAAGCTGGTATGGATGACCGAGTAAGTTTTGTATGATGACCGAGTAATGGGTTGTGATCGAGAGATAGGCAAATTTTGTGAGTCGGTGGAGGACAGATGTATGGCACTCACTCAATGGAAAGAAAATTTAATGCTAACCTAATTTCAATCATTGGAATTTATATAAAGGAAGAACCGTTCATTTTCATTTTCACCATGCGATTGAGGATTTTATGGAGTGATTGATCATTTGAGAACTTGATTTCAACAAAGATTTTTTGAAGATTTATACAAGATTTCTACAGCGTGCCATCGACAATCTTGAGTGAATAATGCAAATTTTGATATCTATCAAGGTACTCTGTTCGTCATCTTTGAAACCCTATTTTTGGAAATCATGGCCGCAAGTTCTTCCGCAACAACTAAAAGTATGGAGAAGGAATTGAGAAAATTTCAATTGGTAAGGAGCGACACTTGTGCGTCTCCTAATTTTAGGATAGTTCTTGAAAGCACCATCCAAGGTGATCTGACCGAAGCCCTATCATCGATTCCATCCAAGGACCTTATGATTCATGATGTTAGATCGTGTTATATGTGCAAAGTTAGCAAAATTGGAGATCATGAGTTAAGGGAATCCTACAACAAATTGTGTGTTGACGGAGCCCTAAAAGATGAGTATAGACATCTAGCTAAGAGAGGGTTAACTCATGCCCTAGATTTCCTGATGGACTTCAAAATAGAATGGATCAAGATTTTCCTTAGCCCTGTACACGACATGAACATATGGCTGGATAATGGACCAGCTAGGATTATAAAGGAAATCATCCAAAGGGTAATTGACTATCCAACTATCAACGGGAAGAGAACCATGAGATGTCAGAGTAAGGAAAATATAGAAGAATAAATCGGAGCTGTCTGGAATAAAAGAGGAATGACAATCTCAATAATCAAGGATTTGGAGCTTGATTTTGCAGTTAGGGTTATTGCTCACAAGTTCTATCAGTCAAGCTGACTGCACAGTGTCCCATGTATAGTAGTCGACCAAGCTTGGAAGATTGTGAAGAAGGACCATACATATAACCTTGCCAAGCTTCAGTTGATATAGCTAGCTGAGAGCCTTTCTTTAATCCAAAAGTAAAAGAACTCAATATGTAAGTTTGGTTCTTTGCTAGTTTGCATATTTTTCTATGTATAGAATACATTTCCTACTTTTGCAGATATTGTATGGAAGATAGACCAACTAATTACATAGTAGATCAATGTATTTATTGAGCAATTAGGTGGTGAATTTAATAATATAATGGGAACATACTTTGTCAAATTTAAGAAAAAGATGAGAATGAGAAGCAGAGTTCCCAGATCACTAGTTGAGAAACACTATGAGGAGATTTGTTTCCTAGTGGATACAAATTTTACCTATGTTAATGTAGTAGTGCTAAGGGTATCATGGCTAAGGCCATTACCTTATGAAGTAAATGTTGATGATATATTTGCAGCAATAACAACTCTAATAGTAGGGGAGATTGATGGATTAGCCAGACATTTTGGAAATTATGAGGAAGCTAAGTCCAACATCTCTATGGATTTGAAGGCTGGCACTATGGAGAGGAAAAGGAAAAATATTGTCGAAGACTTGAAGAAAATGGTTGGAATAGGGAGTGATGAAGAAATAGAGGATGCACCTTTGGGTTTATCAACAGGACATGGAGAGGATATGTCTAGTGAAGAAGAGGAGAGTGAACCTGAAGAAGAAATCACTGTGAAAGCTAAAGGAAAGTAGCCAGTAGTTTCCAAGGAAACTAAACCAAGACAAGCCAAATCTAAGGCTACCCCTCCTATTGCTAACTAGCCTAGGAAAAGCACATCAACTATTTCATCTCTTTCTGAGACAACTAAAGTATATACAAAGAAGAATGTTGGAGAGAGCAGTTCAGGGAAAAGAAAACAAGTTGAAACAAAGGCTGTGCCTAGCCAACTTGAGAAAAGACCGAGGAGGAAACTAATCTTGGAGAAAGAAGATTATGAGGAGAAGATAGATACATATGAACCCAACAACATACCTAGAACATAACATAAACCACTGACCAATATTGATGAGGTATGCAAGAACATAAGAAGTACTACTGGATTAGCAGGATTTAAGTTTATCAAGTATGAGAAGAAAAGCATAGAAGACAAGAATAAGATTCATGAAGCACTATTAGATATGATGGGTAAATTCAAGATGACACCTATAGAGATAGGAGACCTTGTACCCTCAGAACTTTAAGATATTTTATCAAAAAATTGGAAATATGCATTGATGACTGAAAGACAGATAAGGGAAGGGACGTTAGCTAAGGTCATTCCTAGATTAACCAAGAAGAAAATGGGAAAATTCATTGAACAATATCAAAGGAAGTTTATTCCCAAACAAAGAGATTATGCAATTCTGAAAAATGATGTTGAAGGTGTAGTTCAACAGAGCACCAAAATGTGGAAGGAGAATTTTGGGCTATTGACCAAGAAGGAAGATAAGAAAGGTGAAGGCACCTCAAAGCAGAAGGAAATGGAAGAAGATATTTCTATGGATCAAGAAAAGATTGAAATGGAATTGGAAGAGAAAACAACCAAATTAAAAATTGTAGATCTGACAATGGGCAGTCCCATTGGCACTGCAGTTGAAGATAACAATAATGTGGATGCCGAGGATCAGAATGAGCTAGTAGACACAGGTATACAATCGCCTATTCATACAATTGAGGCCGAGACAAAGAAATAAGGAGAAAATGAGGTAACAAATAATAACCCACCTATTTTAGAGGTTGTGCAAACATTCTTAGACAATGGAGATAAGATGGAAGAAATTGAAAACAAGCCTATAGAACAAGAGGCTATACAAGTGTTGGTGGATCTACCACACTCTGTATCATCTACTCCTACTGGACCTAAATTTGGGAGTATACCTTATCAACATGTAATCTTGACTCAGTTGCAAACTACAACTGAAGTTAATACTAACAAAGGAAAGGATATTGAAGAACCTGAGCCAAGTATCAGCTCACCTGAGCTCAAGAAGAAGAAGCTAAACAAGAAGAAGTAACCGAACTTAAATGTCACATTAGATGAAGTTATTGTGATTCCTAAATGGGATCCAGAGAACTTGTCATATGAGAAAATTTAGACTCTTCAAGACCTATTAAAGAGGAAGAAGAGACAAGAGGAAATGAAGAGGGAACATAAGTAGAAGCAAGTTCTCCATGATATAAAGGATATTTTGTTAAAGCTTTTGACATGGAAGATGACAATCAAAAAGCACCAATTCTAGAATAGTTAGTTCACATTGTGAAGAGAGTTAATGATGAAAAAATTGAGGAAAATGAAAATTTGTTGCAATGGTCTGAGAGAAAATTTGAGAACAAAGTCTTGGAGAAGATATCAGAAGAGATTGCTACCAAACAGGTTGAACTTTCTTCTCTTGTTGACATTCTTGAGGAAGTTGCAAATAATGTTTATTCTTTGTACAAAAGGTTATGTGATATAAATTTATTTACAAGGGATAATCAACATCTTATTGAGAAGTTGCAATTAGATTTAAAGTCAAAAACAAGCTCATTGAGCATGGATGCTAGTTCTAGCTCCATACATTTTGATAGGTTGACTCATGCACAAAGGAGGTTAGCCAAGCTTATGGTTGAAGATGGATGAATAAGGGCCAAATTGATAATGATTTAGACTAACCTAATACCTCATCTGGAGGTTATTCAGAAGGAACTTGTAGCTGCACGTGAATTAGTCAAAAGAGATCCTCATCTCTCTATTGCAGATAGTTTGGTAAGTCTAGCTGCTGAGCTAGAAATTAAGTTACAGGTTATGAAGTTTGTTAAGGATAGCTGGGATACAACATTTGAATTGATATTACAACTTCATAAGACATTTTTTGATAAATATAACTTAACCCCTACAACTATTAGTGACAAAAACAAGGGGGAAGTAGATAAGGAAACAGACAAAGATGGGCAACAACAGGCATAATATTTTTTTGGCATGTACACTATGTAAATATTATCTAAAGTCCGAAGTATAATCTTAGGGGGAGTATGTTGTATACTTAGGAAATTTTGTGGATATAAATAAACGATAAGTATTTTTGCCACTAATATCAAAGGGGGAGATTGTTGATCTCTAATTTTTATTGATCATTAGTATCCCACACTTAGTCATTTTATCTAGGCAGGTTAGTCGGTCATCACTGCAACTGAGCTATCTAGTATAGGCTGAGTAGTAGTTATTTCCAAGTAGATAGTAGTTTCCGAGTTACACAGAATCCGAGTGAAATTGATTAGTCCATGCTGAGCGCCAGAGTCTTCATGTGTCAAAATAGATAGTTTTTTCATACATGTTAGGAATGGCACAAAATTGAAGGTAAACTATTTTGGGCTGGCTTATTTGTGTATTTAATGTTCTCAACAAAGTTAATTACGCATTAAATCATTTGATCCAATATGTGGCATAGAGCCAGTCAGAAAATTGGAATGCCCAAGCGGCATAAGTATTTGATCTTGATCATTGATCTAGATCTCAATTCCAAATTTGTAAGGTATATAAGATTGATTCTTACTCTAATTTTGGTGTGTGTGTGTGCATACAAGAGATATATGCAAAGGGTTATTTTGAGTTAAGAAGCATAGATCTAGCAGAGGAATAGATAAGTGAGCAGCAGAGTAAAGTTATATCAGATTATTAGATTAGAGAAGGTTTTGAAAAGAGGAGATCCATTATTAGCATTTGAGTACATATCAAAGGATCAGACCTTGAGACATTCTCACAAGTGTATCAGGTGAAATCTCTTAACAGAGTGGTTCTAGCAGACCTTTCTAAATCTCTTAGCCGAGTGCTTACTTTTTTGTAAGTTTAAATCCTTATGCAAGGTATATTATAATGATTTATAGCTCTTAACTGAGAAGACCTTTAATTAGGTAGATTACAAGTTGTGATCAAATTTTGTAGCCCTAATAGGCACACTTTATTGCTGTAGTAGTAAAGACTTTTGTGAGTGTCATCCCCACCCCAGTTTTACCTTATCGGGTTTCTGGGTTACCAAATTCTGTGTCTTGAGTTACTTATTTTATATTATGGATGCTACTAGTTGATAGATTAATTAGATTTATGGTATGATTGTGGATCAATTTGTTTTAAGTGATAAAAGTTGTAAGATCTGATTCACCCCCCTCTTAGTATCTTGCTTTCCCATCTTGTATTTCCAATAGAGAATTCTTCATATCCTCCATCATTTTCTCCCATTTCTCCTTCAGATGCTCAAGAGCCATGTGATCTAGTGTAATCCTAATATTCATATCATAGATGCTATTTGCTACAGACATCTTGGGGGTGACAATTATCTTTCTTGCAGTTTTGTGAGGTTCAGTAAGAGTTGAGCGTGTATCTCGGTAACCTCTTCTCTAAAATTTGATTCTTCCCAAATTTCTTGTCTTAACATTTTGATTTCTATTATCTTGTCATAATGCAATTTGATTGCATTGTCATCTATGGTTAAAATTTTAGCACTTACATTTAGATCGAAATCGATCTTTGTAATCTTATCACTATTATCCTTAGTGAATTTATCGAAAGTGCATAGCTTTTGAATTAAGGAAATAGCTCCAGTAATGATTGTATCTAATTCATTTTTTATTTTTGAAAGCTTTACCTTATTTTTTGCCACTTCTTGGCTGATCTTTTATGTCAATTTGTATTGGAAATTTTGTTCTGCTCGTTCTTCAATATCCTTTTCTGCATCCACATTTTGAGTTGTGATTGCTTCGGTGAGAACGGAAAGTTGATCCAGAATGGGGGCATTGTTATCAACATCAATGTTAGGAACTATTTGGCTTAAGGTGTCTATTGTGGTTTCCAGCACTAGAGAATATTTGTGTTATTTTCTAAGCTTTTCCTGCATTTCTTTCCTTTGACATATCTCTCCATATTCTATAAGAGATTCATAGTCCAATGTGGTTGGATCACACTTTGGTATTTCAATGATTTCATCAATTTTTGACCTTCAACTTACTCTTCTTGGTTTTCTTCTTCTTCTTTTGTGATGTACCTATATGCAAAACCATAGCAAGTTTTTCTTCTTGGTCTGATGTGTTGGAGGAAGGCTTTGGTGGTGTGTTAATCCCTAAATTTCTATTGATGATTAGTGACCCACACTTAGTCATTTACTTAGGTAGTTTTAGTTGGTTATCACTGTGGCCGAGCTAAACATTCAAGGCCAAGCAACATTGCCGAGCAAGTTTTAGATTACCGAGTTACATCATGCCGAGCCAAGTAGAATATTAAGTGTTGAGCATCAGAGATGTGTTGTGCTAAGAAGAACAATTTTTGCATACATGTTAGGATAAATTCAAACTTTGATGTAATCAATTGAGGCCAACTTGTATGAGATCTAAGCCAACATTTGTATGCATTTAATATTTGTCTACTGAGTTAATTTGCATTTAATTGTTTTATACTATGCATAGCATGGAGCCAATCAAGAAATCAGAATGCATTGGAGGTATAAACAATAGATCTTGATCGTTGATCTAGATCTCGCCGCCAGATCCAAAAAGATATAATAAGATGGCTTCTAACCCTAAAGTGAGTGAGATATTAAGAGATATATAGAGAAGGGTTGTATGTTCATGAGAGATGAACAACAAGTTATTTTTGAGGAGAAGCCTAGATCAAGCATAATGACAAAACAGTGAAAAATAGAGTAAAGACATATAAGATTAAGAGATCACAGAGGTTATTGAAAAGAGAAGATCCATCATCAGCATCTGAGTGCATAACAAAGGATCACTACTTGGAAAATTCTAACAGGTGTATCAGGTTAAATCTCTTAACAGAGTGGTTTCAGTAGACCGTTTCAAATCTCTTAACCAAGTGCTTACTTTACTGTAAGTTGAAATCCTTTAACAAGGTATATTGTAATGATCTTTAGTTCTTAACAGGACAGACCTTTAACAAGGTAGATTGCATATTGTAATCAAAATTTTGTAGCCCTAAAAGGCACACTTTATTGCTGCAGTAGTGAAGATCTTGTGGGTATCATCCCCACCCTAGTTTTACCTATTTGGGTTTCTGGATTATCAAAATTATGTGTTATGAGTTACATATTTGATGTTATGGATGTTATCTGATGTTAGGTTAAATTCATATATGTATGAATGTGGATAAATTTGTTTAAGTGGTTAAGTTTTTAAGATCTAATTCATCCCCCCTCTCAGTATCTTGCTTTCCCATTCTTGTACTTCCAACAATTGGTATCATAGCACAGTTCACCTACAAAAGCTTTGAATCAGCTTGTGAGTACAGATCTTGAGATGGAGGTTTACAAGTTGGGAAAAGTCATTGAGAATCAGAAGATTGAGATCTAGCTAGCATTACATCAACTTGAGATAGCAAGACAAGAATTGAAGAAATCATTGACAGCTAGGAAAGATTTTTCCAAGAAAATGAATGATACTCATTACCAGGTTGATGAAACAGCAAATCTATTTCAGAATGAAGATTCCACTGAGAGTGATGCAGCAATTGTAGATCTACTGGAAAAGAACAATGTACTGTGTGAAGAAGTTAGAAACTTGAAAAGAGAACAAGAAATGCAGACAGTGAGACTGTGTGAAGTATTGGAACAAAAGAAGAAAGCTGAAGATGAAAAAACTATGGTAGAGGAAGACAAAAGAGTAATATCTGTCAGAATTGATGAAAGGACATATGATGTACAAAAGATGACTATCAATCAGGTTGACATGGAAAATCAATTGATACTTGCAAATCAGGAGATTAGTAGGAAAGATATGGAAATGATAAATCTGAGATCTGAGAACAATCAATTGAAAAATTATCTAAGATCTGAGAAGGAACTTAATGAAAGGTTGAACAAACCTAATGAAGCTTCAACTCATTTTGAGAATCTGATGGAAGCATCAGGAAGGTCAAAAGATCCTTCTGGATTAGGTCACACTGAACCAAAGACATCTGCTGAGAAAGGAGAATCATCTAAGAATGGTGAAAGGAGGAATGCCAAGAGAAAGAACAACAAGCATGTTTTCCACCACTGTGGAAAACCAGGTCATACAGAAAACATTTGGTGAAGCAAGAAAGGTAAGTCCAATCCTAAATCTAAGTTCAATGGTTACTATTTTAATTGCAAGAAATTTGGACATAAAGCACATGAATGTTGGGCTGAAGCAAGTGATGCCCCCACCCCCCCAAAACCAAAATTTAATGGTTATTGCTACAAGTTTCAGAAACATGGTCACAAGGAACAAGACTGTAGATCCAATGCTTAACAACAATGGACATCAAAGACATAAAAAAAAGCATCTAAGAGAGGCAAAACTTACAAATGGGATTATAATACAAGACAAAGCTGTTATTACTGTGAAGAATATGGACATGCACCTGAAGATTGCTGAAAGACACACATTAGAGGGAAATCTAAGAGTTGGATGTATGGAAGCTTAGTCTATTTTAGTTGTTTGAAGATAGGACACACTAAGAGAGAGTGTAGGACAAGAGTTCTTTCTCCTACTATTGAAGAAGTAAGAGAACAAATGAATTGAACATGGGTAAAGAAAACATAGCTGAGTAGTAGTGAATCCACTGAAGCCGAGGTCACCCAATCCAATGGATCAGGTGATCACACCATCTCCAACTAAGCAATAGAGGTATGTAAGGAACTACATTCAAATTTTAAATCTTACATCAGTTCCTAATATATAAATGTGCCAAAGTCCATATCTGCATATGATAAGATGTACCAGGACATGTTTGTGACAAATGTCGAGAAGAGTTTCCTACACTATAGGTGCCGAGTTGGTTGGCCAAGTAAGTCATGTGATGGCTGAGTGTGGTAAGCCAAGTGGTATGGAATTTGTGTTAGTTGGCCAATGAAATCTGGCTTGCACTAACCTAACGGGAAAAATATTTAATGCTTACCTACCTTGATATTTTGAGTCTATATATGGACGAACGGTCTATTATTCACTTTTACCTTGCAATTTTTAACACTTACAGAGCGATCAAAGAAGTTGCAGATTTGATCTAAGCAAAGTTTGTTTCGATAATTTCATCAACGTGTCATCGGCAACCCTAAGTTGAATAGTGCAAAGTGATTGCTTGTCGAGGTACTCTGTTCTTCATTTTTTGAACCCTAACCTCAAGAGATTATGGCTGCAAGTTCTTCCGCACCAGTCAAGGGAATGGAAGAAGATTTGAATCAAATTAAGCTAGTAAGGAGTGATGCATGCGCCCCACCAAACTTTTGTGCCATTCCAGAAAGCATAATTTTGAGTGATTTCAACGGAGCCCTCTCATTGATCCCACCAAAGGTACTTATGATTCATGATGTTAGGTCATGTTACATGGTTAAAATTGGTGAAGTGGGCAACAGTGAATTGAGAAATTCCTATGACAAGTTGTGTGAGAATGGAATACTAAAGGATGAATTCAAACATCTAGCCAACAAAGGGTTAACTTGTGCCCTAGATTTTCCTGATAGAATTCAAGGATGAATGGATTAAGGTTGTCCTAAGCTGAGTTCATAATATGCATATGTGGCTAGACAATGGACTAGTAGAGATCACAAAAGATATTATTCATAGAGTCACTAGGTATCCCATTATCAACGGTAAACAAACTATGAGAGACCAAAGCAAAGAAGAGATAGCAGCTAACACTGGAGTAGTTTGGAACAATAGGGGAGTGACTATTTCCACAATTACAGACTTGGAACTTTATTTTGGAGTGAGAGTGATTGCTCACAAATTCTATCATTCAAGCCGACTGGATAGTGTTCCCTATACAGTAGTCGACCAGGCATAGAAGATAGTAAAAAAGAATCAAACCTATGACCTTGCTGAGCTACAGTTGACACAGCTAGCTGAGAACTCACAATCAACCAGAAAAGCCAAAAGATCATCATGTAAGTTTGGCTCTTTGTTAATATGTATATTCTTCTATGTACAAAAGTAATTTCCTACACTAGGAAATATTGTTTGGAAAAAGGACAGACCCATCTCTTTATAGATTAGTGAATGTATTCAGAAATTAGGTAGCAATTTCAATGGAATTATGGGAAATTATTTTGTGGAATTCAAAAAGAGAATGAGATTGAGAACAAGAATTCCCAATTCACTTGTGGAGAAGCACTATGATGAGATATGTTTCTTAGTGGATACAAACTTCACATATATTCAGGCTGTAACACCTAGGGTATCATGGCTGGAGCCATTTCCCTATAAAATTAATATTGATGAAGCATCAGTAGCTATTAAAGAAATCCTAGCAGAGGAGATTGATACAAAAGCTAAAAGATTTGGAAATTTTGATGAAGCAAAGGCAAATATTTTGATGAATCTTAAGGCAGGAACCATGGAAAGGAAAAGGAAAAGGAAAAAGATTGTGAAAAATATAAAAAAGATGGTTGGCTTTCCGAGTGACGAGGAGCTAGAGGATGTACCTATAGACATATCTACTAGATAAGGAGAAGATGTATTTGAGGAACAAGAAGAAGAAGCCAGTGAACCTGAAGTAGAGGTCATTGCTAAGGCAAAAGGGAAGAGGCCAATAGTAGAAAGGTAACAAAGTCGAGACAAGAAAAACCTAGGGTTACCCCTCCCATTAAAAATTGTCCAAGGACAAGGGCATATGTCACCACATCACCAGTAGAGTAGACTAAAGTCTATGGAAAGAAGGTTGGAGAAAGTAGTTCTGGATCAAGGAATAAATTAACAACTAAGGCTGTGCCGAGCCTACAAGTTAAAAGACCAAGAAGAAAACTACAATTGGATTCAGAAAGTGAAGATGACATGATTGAAACTAATGAACCCAGCAATATACCAACAACATCATTCAAGAAACCTATAGATATTGATGAGGTATGTGAAAATTTGAGAAATTTTGCACGGTTATCTGGTTTTAAGTTTATAAGGTATGAACAATTGAAGGCAGGAGATAAACGTAAGGTTCAGGAGTCTCTCCTAGACATGATGTGTAATTTAAAATTAACCCCTACATCAATAAGAGACAATGTTCTGAGTGAGTTGTATGAATTTCTATCTGGAAAGTGGGAATTTGCACTCACAACTAAGAGACAAATTAGGGAAGGCACACTAGCTCAAGTCATTCCTGAGCTAACAAAGAAATAGAGAGAAAAATTTGTTGAAGAATACAAGCACAAATTCCTACCCAAATAGAGAGGTTATGCTATTTTGAAGAATGATATTGAAGGAATAGTATAACAGAGTACTAGAATTTGGAAAGAAGTTTTTGGACTAATTGTTTCAAAAGAAAAGAGAACTAATGAAGGAACATCTGAGCCAAAGGATAAGGAAACTAAATCCACTCCTGTACCACAAATTTCAATAGTTCACATTTCAACTGAGTCTGAGAAGACTAGGACAGATGCACAAGATCAATCAGAGATAGTTAAAACTGTTGATCATACTATTGATAGTTCGATTGATGTGACAATTAATGACTCTAGCAATTTGGATGCTGAGGGTTAGGATGAGCTGAGGGACTTAGATGTTGATTCACCTATCAAGGAAATTGAGGCTAAAGAAGAGAAGAGTATAGAAGAAGAAGAAATAACTCAAGAGGAACCTAAGGATAAGGATGCTCAAGAAGAAGAAGCAAATGAGAAAATAATTGAATAAGAGGTAATTGTACAACATTCACCTATTTTAGAGGTTGTAAATTCAGTACTAGATAGTAGTGAGGAAATAACAGACACTAATAGTGAGCCTAAAGGAAAAGAGGAAATGCAAGTGTTGGTTGAACTACCACATTATGCATCATCAACTCCCACTAGAATCAAGACAGGAAGTATACCTGATTAGCAGGCAATTTTGACTAAACTTAAAGATGCGATGGTGACAACTACTGAATCTGGAAAAGGTACTGTAGAAACAAAGTTGAGAAGTAGTTCACCTGAATTCAAGAGGAGGAAAGTTATGAGGAAGAAGTCTCTGATTCTAGATGTCACATTAGATGAAGTTATTGTGATTCCACCATGGGATCCCAATGTTTTGTCTTATGAATAGATTGAGACTCTTCATGAGTTACTTAAGAGGAAGAAGAGACATGAGGAACTGAAAAGGGAGCAAAAGAAAAAGCAAGTGCTACATGACATAAAAGACATATTTGTCAAGGCTTTTGACATGGAGGATGAAAATCCTCAAGCCCTATTCTTGAACAACTAGTTCACATTGTGCAAAAGGTAAATGATGAGAATATTGAAGCCAATGAGAAACTGTTGCAATGGTTTGAGAGGAAATTTGAGAAAAAGGTACTTGCAAAAATCTCAGGAGAGATTACAGTTAAACAGGTCAAATTTTCTTCTCTGATAGAAACTTTAGAAGGAGTTTCAACAAATGTCTATTCATTGTATAAGAGGTTATTTGATGTGGAATTCTTCACAAAGGATAATCAATAGGCTTTAGAGAAATTGAAACTAGACCTTAAGTCAACTGGAAGTTCACTGAGTATGGATTCTAGCACTAGCTCCTTACATTTTAACAGGCTGACTTATACACAAAGGAGGATAGCCGAGCTCATGGCTGAAGATGGTCGGATTAGGACCAAGTTGATTACTATTCAGATGAGTCTGACACCTCATCTGGAGGTCATTCAAAAATGAATTTCATCTACAAATGAATTGATTAAGAGAGAATCTCATCTCTCAACTGCAGAAAGCTGAGTAAGTCTAGTTGCCGAGCTAGAAGTAAAAATAGAGGTTACGAAGTTTATCAAAGATAGTTGGGACTCTGCATTTGAGTCTACCTTACAAATTCATAAATAGTTTTTGGACAAGTATAACTTGACCCCACTAGCTATTAGTGACAAAAATGAGGGGGAAACTGAAGAAGATCAGAACAAGACTGACAAGGATACAACATAAAGGAGATCAGAACAACTATCCATGTATATATATATATATATATATATATATTTCAAGCATGAATACTATGTAAAGTTTTGTATATAGTATGATGTACATTCCTAGGGGGAGTATAGTGTGTACTTAGGCAATATTTTGGATGGAATGAATTGTAATGATAAGTGTGTTTTTTCCACTAATATCAAAGGGGGAGATTGTTAATCCCTAAAGTTCTATTGATGATTAGTGACCCACACTTAGTCATTTACTTAGGCAGTTTTAGTTGGTTATCACTGTGGCCAAGCTAAAAATTCAAGGCTGAGCAACATTGCTGAGCAAGTTTCAGATTGCTGAGTTACATCATGCCAAGCCAAGTAGAATATTAAGTGCTGAGCGTCAGAGATGTGTTGTGCCGAGCATGTCAGGATTAATTCAAACTTTGATGTAATCAGTTGAGGCCAACTTGTATGAGATCTAAGCTGATATTTGTACACATTTTATATTTGTCTACTGAGTTAATTTGCATGTAATTGTTTCATACTATGCATGGCATGGAGCCAATCAAGAAATCAGAATGCATTGGAGGTATAAACAATAGATCTTGATCATTGATCTAGATCTCACCGCAAGATCTGAAAAGATATAATAAGATGGCTTCTAACCCTAAAGTGAGTGAGAGATTGAGAGATATACAAAGAAGGGTTGTATGTTCATGAGAGATGAACAACAAGTTATTTTTGAGGAGAAGCCTAGATCAAGTAGAATGACAGAACAATGAAAAGAAGAGTAAAGACATATCAGATTAAGAGATCACAGAGGTTATTGAAAAGAGAAGATCCATCATCAGCATCTGAGTGCATAATAGAGGATCAGTACTTGGAACATTCTAACAGGTGTATCAAGTTAAATCTCTTAACAGAGTGGTTTTAGCACACCATTTCAAATCTCTTAGCCGAGTGCTTACTTTACTGTAAGTTGAAATCCTTTAACAAGGTAGATTGTATTGATATTTAGTTCTTAACAGGACAAACCTTTAACTAGGTAGATTGCATATTGTAATCAAAATTTTGCAGCCCTAACAGGCACACTTTATTGCTGCAGTAGTGAAGATCTTGTGGGTATCATCCCCACCCTAGTTTTACCTATTTGGGTTTCTGGGTTACCAAAATTCTGTGTTATGAGTTACATATTTGATGTTATGGATGTTATCTGATGTTAGGTTAAATTTGTATATGTATGAATGTGGATAAATTTGTTTAAGTGGTTAAGTTTTTAAGATCTGATTCACCCCCCCTCTCAGTATCTTGCTTTCCCATTCTTGTACTTCCAACATGGCGTTATACCTTTTTCTTGCTGTATAGTAAAAAAATGGAAGCACTTCCACTCTAAACTTGTTTACCATTTCGAGTAAGTGGTTTAGGGTCATTTCAAGTTCCTTGAATGGGTCTCTAAATTGGATCTAGCTTTTTCCCTGTTCTGCCCCATTTTCCACTTTTTCTCTAGCCCGTTTCTGACACCCTAAACTGCAAATTGGGATTTTTGACCTCAAGGTCAAAATCGACCTTTCTGGGTCAAGTTTGACCTCAACCTTGACCTTGACCTAGGTTAGAATTGACCTTTTTTTGACTCAAGGTCCAGATTTTAGATTTACGGGGTTTCCAAATGTCGGGCTTCGAAAAGAATTAATTCCCGCTTCCAGGTTGGCTGTTTCGATCTTCAGAGAAACAATTCTTAAATTATATTTAATATAGGTCCTCTTATAGGGGAATATGTCTAAATGGAATTTAATTCTCCTATGTAAGCCTCTCTAGAAGATTATGCCCTAGATTCATATATAAGGGATCTTTCTTCTCTCATTTTCTCTAACCATGATCATCAACTATCAAAGGCTTAAGAAGTGAAATCTAAAGGTGAAGAAGCAAGATTTGAAGCAAGCCAAACATCCATTAAATTATTCATCTATTCTCAAGCATTCAAGCACTTCTTAATCACTCAATTCATCAAGGAGATCCATTGGTAGCCATTGAAGGATTCAAGCTCTATAGAGCCCTCTTGTTTAAGAATTCTTCATCCACATACCTCCAAGCCTCTTCCTATTCCAATATCCATTCAAGATTGGTGTTGAAGATTTAAAAGAAATTGATTTGAGACATCCTACATCCTACATTCTACATTCTACATCCATTTGGTGCATACATACTTGTGGATCCATAGATTTGAATTCGCCACAAGGGTTTCCATACAAGCAAGGTGAATTTGTTCATTTAACTTGTTTTACTTATGCAATTTAAATTATACTTTGAGGTTAATTCCAAAACTGGGGTTTGACCAAGGCAAACCCCTCCTGCCCAACAAATAAACCATTTTTCTTGCAGCAACAGGTTTAGAAAAATGAGTTGGAGTGCAGATTCAGATACCCTTTTTAGCAAACTATCAGGATCTGGAAATAGATTTTCTATCAAAGATTTTAGAGGTCAATTCTACCCTAGGTCAGAATAATTTTTTTTGGGTAATTGGTGACATTGACTTGAGGGTCAAAATTGGAACTGTGTCAGATCAGAAAAATATTTTTGAGTTTTGTCCTTCTCTACATGTTTGTTCCAGATCTGGTTGTAGATTTTCTAGAAACTCAGTATAGACCCCCGAAAATAGCATTCTTCAGATCTGTAACATTTCAAGGTTAGTACTTTTCTCCTATTCATTTCAATGAAATTTCTTAATCTTCCTAAATCTATCACACATTCTTTTTTATAAACAAAATTTAAGATATTCTTCTTTATTCTCATTTCCAATCGATTGATTAATTTATGAATTGATCCTTCCTTTGGGGTTAATCAATTTGGATCCTTCCTTTGTGTATTAGAGGTTAAAAGGAACATCTTATCTTCCTCACACATTTCAATAAATACTTTAAATTTCAAATGTAACAACACAATTTTATCATACATTAAATGTAATTACCCCATTTCTTATACTACACACATTTTTATATATTATATTTTCTTATGTTACATTTTGGTGAACCCACGATAGACAACTCTTTCTTTTTGGTGCTAGATTTACATATTTTATGTTATATATTTCATGCATATTAGATTATCTTTCTTTTATGTTCTTGCATTTACATTTCAAAAATTAAAAATCAAAAGCTTGTGTTTCCTAAATTAGTTCATTTGCATTGCATTGGTGTATGAGCTTTACCACTTCTAGTCCTACTTATAGTATACTAGTTAGAAAAAGCTGTAGACTTATGGGTTCCTTTGAGCCCGAGTCTTCCTCTCCTTTCCTTAGGATCCTGGATGATAATTTGACCACTCATGATTCCAATCCTTCTATGGATCATAACTCTTCTCACTCATCTCATGATGAGGATGATGCTTTAAGAGTTCCTCCTGAACAAGTCTAAAAAATTTCAACAGACCTTGATAAAATGGGAAATTGGGTTATTAAAGAAAACCATAATCAAGATTCCATCCAATCTATAGAGGCTCTTGAGAAATTCCTTCATGATAGTGATCAATGTGTTAATCTCTTGCATGCTCTCAATCATCTTGTGCATTTGAATGTTAAATCTTTAGCTCAAGAGGCTCAAGATCTAGGATTCACTCCTCCTATCACTAGTGAGAGACCTTATTCCATTCCTTTACCTAGCATTCCTTCTTACACTCCTCCTTTGATGACTACATCTCTCCTAATGTCATCTATTCCTGTGAGTGTTCCACCGGTATCTCTACCTACCTCACAACCTTCATATCATAGTGTGCCTTTTACTAATTCCAATCCCCTTCCAACTATGGTTCCAAGTGCTCCACTAGTTGTGTCTTCCATTCTTTCTGCTTCCTAAAATTTTCCTAGTGTTCCTAATATTTCTATGCCACCTATTTCTTCTAATGATTCCACAATTATTAGTTTGGCTCAAACCGTGTCATCTTTACAACAACAACTTGCATCTTTAACCCAATCCAAGTTTAGCATTCCTATAGGTGACATGGGTAGTCCTTTATCCTTAGACATTATTTGTGCTACTATCCCTCAACAAGCTGATATGCCTCGTCTTGAAAATTACAATGGTAAAGGAGATCCTATTACTCAAGTTAAAACATTTCAAATATGTTGTAGTGATTATGCTCATGACCATAGGATTTTAGCTAAATTGTTTGCTAGAAATTTTCATGATAAGGCCTTGAAATGGTATTTTTATTTACCTCCTTATTCTATTGATTCTTTTCCTAAAATTTCTAATACCTTCATCCAAAAATTTCAAAATAACATTAGTCTGCAAGTGTCCTTAATTGATCTAATGCATTGTAAACAAAACACTAAGGAAAATTGACTGATTTTATTGGTAGATTTAGGCATTTGTATGGTCAGATTTCTTATCCTATTCCTGATATTGATATTCAATATATGTTTATTTCAAATTTACAAAAGGATATTAGAGATAATATTCTTCTTACTGAATTTACCTCTTTTCAACAAACTTTGTGCAACACTTCATCATTATTAATTACAAGTGAGTCAATTTGAGAGAAAAACTCCAATGGCTCCTATTCCAGTTGATAAGAGTGATGATACTCCTAATCCTAATAAGTTTCAGAAACCTAACAACTATGTCAAGATTAATAAACACACAAATGCAGTTGCTGATCAAGTTGCTGTTGCATCCAACAATGCCACTTTTGCATCCACTGCTTTCTGTATGAATCCTATGTTTACTCCTCTCTCTAAATCTTTACATTCTATTATGAGTAGGTTTTTAAGTTCTAATATGATTACCTTTCCTCCTATTTGGCCTCTTCTCCCTACGATGATAGCATCAAAATCCTTTGATTCTAAAGTTTTTTGTCAATACCATCGACAAAATGGACATGATACTGTAAAATGTTATTCTCTAAAGCATTAGGTTCAAGACTTAATCGATTCTAATGCTTTATCTATTGATAAATTTGATGGTAATGAGAAAAAATTTGTCTCTCCTCCTAATCAAAACCTTCAAATCTATACAAATCCTTTACCTACACGTGATACTAATACCGTCACTCAACCATCTTCTATGGATATTGTTTACGATTCAAAGATGGATGATTTCAATCGCATTGTTAATCATGTGGAGTGCACTTTTTCATCTCAACCTACTGCTCAAGATCCTTCACCTCCACTTCAACTTCAAGTTCCACCTAAACCTTAGAAACAAACTAAGGATAATTGACCTAGGGAAGTCTCAATTACCTTTGATGATTTTGAGACTATTAAGGCTCATGATGGTCCCCTTTATATTTATGCTAGGATTGATAAGATACCTACACATGGTTGTCTTGTTGATCCCACATCTTTAATAAATGTCATTATTGAAGAAAACCATTTTATGAAAAACCTACAATGTGATTGTTATGCTACATCTGATGCATGGATCCAAACTTGTAATGGTTTTCTCTATCCTTCACTTGGTTCTATTAACTTTCCTGTTGAACTTTGTGGTAAATGTGTAGATACTACCTTCATTTTCTTTCCTACTTTTGATCAATTTCAAGTCAAATTTGGTTTTCCTTGGATAAGTGCTATGCATTCTATTTCTTCTCCTATTCATAAATGTCTTAAGTTCATTCATAATGGAGAAGTGAAAATGATTAATCATAGTTTGTATCTACCTTCTAGGCCTAGAGATTGTGCTACTCTTGATTTATTTTAGCCTTCATTACCTAATTCATGTCCTCCTCATCCTGATAACCTTTTTTGTTCATATAAGGCATATAAACATTGCAAGATTGTCCAGTTAAGCATGCCTCAGATAGATATTAATTGTGGTCTTTTGCCTACTCCTTCTATACCTCCTTTATCCATTACTGCTAGCTCTATTACTCAACCTCCCAGTGTTTCTTCTCAGCCTACTATGAATCCTACCAATCCTCCTATAGAACCTATGAAGGAACCAATTGTTATTTCTCCTAGTTCTCAAAATGTGTCAAACAAAGCAAAGCGTAAAAAATATTCTAATGAATGTCGTAAGAAGCATAGAGCTAATGCTAGGGCCTGTGCTTCTGTTCTTCCAAATTCTTTACCTTCTTTCAACCAACCTATGCCTAATGTGTTGGAGGAAGTTAATGTTCATAATGATGTTAAGATGCATGAGTATGATGATCCTATTCACATCTTAGATCCTATTTTAATTAATATTGATGATGAGGATACTCTTGATGATCCTATTGATCCTAGTGATGAATATGATACCATTGATCTTGATACTGATTTACCTCATATGCTTTCAATTCAATTGATAATTACACCTAGTATCGAGAAATGCGATTCTCAAGAGGATCCTTATTTGGAACTGGATATTCCTACTGTGTTGGATATAGTTCCTCTTGCGAGTTTCCCACCTTCCCTAAATGATATAAACCGAGATGGGGAAAGTAGGCGATGTGCTTGATTGGCTTGTCTTTCATGGTAGCCTTTTTTGTGTTTTCCTACTGTATTGTGCTTCTCTTGTAATGTGTTTGCTAAATGTTTGTTAGATTCTTTTATACGAACCTTGTTACTTTGTTGGTGCAAGGTGATAAAGGAATCAAACCTGTTGTACAAATTCTTCTATATGTATCTTTACTCTTCTATCTATTGTTTTCATGTTATGTTGTACTTGTGCTCTTTCTCATAAATGTTTTCCTTGTGTAATCTACTTGGATCTGTGACATGGTAGCAGTGATTCTTTTTGGTCTCCATGTTGTGGTCTGAAAGGACTCTTGTTCATAACTCTTGAGTTTTCTTTCCTCCATTGTGATTGTAGTTCTACTTTATTTGGGGAATGATGTCAATTAATTTTCAATAATATCATATCTATATATACATGTTATCTTATGATCATACTGACCCCACAGTAGGTAGATCCCTTTTGTGTACTTTGTATGTTTATGTGGTATTTCCCTAGATTTTTCTTCATTTGGGGGCATCTCGTAGTGGAAATATAATCAGTAGAGTTGTTTATGTTTCCGTTAAAGCCATTGCTCTTGTTAAAGTGTTAGCAATGACTTTAGCATGGGGGCATACGCTCTACTCACTTTTTGCACACACGCTCATTTAAAATATTTTCAAACTTAATTTTTTTTCCCTTTATGGATTAAAGACTAATCCTTAAAGCATGGATTTTTACCTTAGAGGATCTCTTGATCCCTCCAGTTTAAATTTATATGGATCTCTTGATCCCTCCAATTTAAATTTAAAATGTTTTGATCCCTTACGGTCGAAAGGTGTCCTTAAGACCGTATCTCCCTGATGTGTTGACTAGTGAGTAGCCACATTCACTAGGTGGTTCAACTCCATCTTTCTAGTTGCACTGTTTCCTTGTGTGGTTCAAAATGGGACATAAGTTCTAATTGGGTGAGGTAATCACACCCTCTCTCTCTCTTTCTCCTTAAGTGGTGATGTCTCTCTTATCATGATCTTAGGGTTGATAAAGAATTATGTCCCTGGGGGCTTGAGGATTCCTTTGTCCCTTTTGATTTCAATAAGATTATCTATTCTTCATGATCTCCTTTACCAAGAGTTTGCACTGAGTTCATACTCTTGCTAAAGTGGGGGCTAAATGTATAGTCAGAAAATGGAAGCACTTCCATTGTAGACTAGTTTATCCTTTCAAGTAAGTGGTTTGGGGTCATATAAAGTGCCTTGAATGGGTCTCTGACTTGGATATGGCTTTTTCCCTATTTTTCCCTATTTTCCACTTTTTCTCCACCCTGTTTCTGACACCCTTAACTACAAACTAGTCTTTTTGACCTTAGGGTCAAAATTGACCGTTCTGGGGTCAAGGTTGACCTCAACCTTGACCTAGGTTAGAATCAACCTTTTTCTTACTCAAGGTACATATTTCATATTTCTGGGGTTTTCAGATGTCGGGCTTCAGAAAGACTTAATTCCCGCTTCCAGGTCGACTATTTTGGTCTTCGAAGCAACAATTCTTAAATTATATTTAATATAGTTCCTCTTCTAGGGGTATAGATATAAATGGAATTTAATTCTCCTATGTATGCCTCTCTAGAAGATTGTTCCCTAGATTCATATATAAGGAAGCTTTCTTCTCTCATTTTCTCTAACCATGATCATCAACTATCAAAGGCTTAAGAAGTGAAATCTAAAGGTGAAGAATAAATATTTGAAGCAAGGAAAACATCCATTGAAGCATTCATCTATTCTCAAGCATTCAAGCACTTCTCAAGCACTCAATTCATCAAGGAGATCCATTGGTTTCCATTAAAGGATTCAAGCTCTATGGAGCCCTCTTGTTGAAGATTTCTTCATCCACATTCCTCCAAGTCTCTTCCTATTCTAAGATCCATTCAAGATTGGTGTTGAATATTTACAAGCAATTGATTTGAGACATTCTACATTCTACATTCTACATTCTACATTCTACATTCTACATTCTACATCCATTTGGTGCATACATACTTGTGGATCCACGAATTTGAATCCACCATAAGGGTTTACATACAAGCAAGGTGAATTTTCTCATTTACTTTGTTTTATTTATGCAATTTTAATTATACTTTGAGGTTAATTCCAAAATTGGGGTTTGACCAAGGCAAACCCCTCCCCCCCAAAAAACAAACTATTTTTCTTGCAAGAATAGGTTTTTAATAGCGAGTTGGAGTGCATATTCGAATACCCTTTTTAGAAAACTATCGGGATCCAGAAATATATTTTCTATCAAAGATTTTAGAGGTCGATTCTGCCCTAGGTTGAAATCAGAAATTTTTGGTCAATGGTGACATTGACTTGAGGGTCAATATCAGAACTATGTCAGATTGGAAAAATATTTCAAGGTTTTGTTCGTCTCTGCATTTCTATTCCAGGTCCAATTGTAGATTTCCTAGAAACTCAGTACAGACCCTCAAAAACAACATTCTTCAGATCTGTAACATTTCAAGGTTAGTACTTTTCTCCTATTCATTTCAATTAAAGTTCTTAATATTTCTAAATCTATCACACATTCTTTTCTATAAACAGAATTCAAGATCTTCTTCTATATTATCATTTCCAATCGATTGATTCATTTATGCATTAATCCTTCCTTTGGGGTTAACCAATTTGGATCCTTCCTTTATGTATTTGAGGTTAAAAGGAACATCTTATCTTCCTCACACATTTCAATAAAAATTCTAAATTTCAAATGTAACAACACAATTTTATCATAAATTACATGTAATTACCTCGTTTCTTATACTACACACATTTTTATTTATTACATTTTCTTATGTTACGCTTGCCACTCAAGGTTTGCCTTTTAGTTGTGTGTGGACATCTCCTCATCAATCTTTGGTGTATTTGCAACATCTCCTTCAGTGTCCTTAGGAGTGGTATCAACTGGCTTATCTTGTTCACCTTTCTCCTTTTGCACTTCATTTGTATCTTTCATTTGTGCATCATTTTTGGTGTGATCTCCATCTTTTTGTGTGTGATCTACATTTTTAACATTTTTATCTCCACCTATGACGCTTGTGTCATTAGTTGTATCTTTATGATTTTCTTCAGTTTTGTTCTTCTCATCAGATGCATCTTTTTGTTCATCATTACCCTTATCCTCAGGTATGCTTGCATCTTTCTCTAGTGATTTATCCTTTTTACAGCTAATGTTGATAGCTTATATCATTAGTGGTATTTTTCCTGGTGTGTCTACCTGTGCAAAATCTTTTGTAGTGTCCTGTTCGTCAGTTTTGTTTTGGCCAATAGTGACATCTTCATATTTCTGTATCTCATATTTAGGATCTCCTGCAGTAATACCAATGATAGTATTATCCGGCCATGTTTCATCTGCAATGTCCATGTCTTTGTTGGCTTTTGTGTTTAATGATTCTTCATTAATATCCTCATCATTAATAAGAATATGTTCAGGGATCTGTTTAGCCTGATCATCTTTATTGTGTAGCTTATCGGTAAGAGCTATTTATGGCTCAGGAATTGTATCCTTTTTAGGTATATCAAGTATCTTTTTCTATTCAGCCTCACTCTTATTGTCTAGCTCAATTAGATGTCCTTTAAGCACTTGGTAGGCTCTTAATTTTGGTGAGAACCTTTTGGAGTGTTTCTCCATCATTTCTTGAAATCCTTCCATCTTAGATTTAGGTGGCATAACATAAAATAGGGCTCTTTCCCTTATTCATTTCTCTTGATTTAATGCATATGTCCATCTTGTCGATAATTTAATCAAGAGTTTTTTTGTAATTTTATCTGCTAATTTAATTAGTACATATTTGAATATGCACATTATTGTAATGATTTCCTCTTCTATCTTATTTTGATCCTCGGTATCCAGAGTTAGCCATTTTTTAATCTTGTGATCATTTACTGATCCTGACTTAATCATTGAAGCACATACCTCATCAACTGTAGAAGGTAGTGTGTTCTTGATAGATTTTATAGATTTTTTATCCTTTTCAGTGTCCTCAATGTCTTCCCTAGTTCTGAGGAACTTTCTTCTTTTTTTTGGTCCCCTTTTCCCTGTTTGAGGCTTTCTTTTATAGGTCCTCACTTGAACTTTCTTGATTGGTGAAGGACTTGCATCCTTTGCTGTCTGACTCCTAGTCCTAGATGCAACAATATTCCTAGGCTTCTTTGCTAGTGGTGGGAGTGGTGAATTAGATTCTATAGATTTTGAGTCACTCACCTTCTCATCTTCACCGACGGGTGACTAACACTCAGTTTCTTTAGTTTGTTTTGTTTCCTCCTCATTCATCAACAACTTTTGCTTCAAGGTCTTAACCATTTTATCTTCCTTCCTGTCAATGTTTTTCACAACTAAGCCAGTTTTTATCCTTTCCTTGGCTTCCTCATAAGTTCCAAACTTAGGTTGTGATTTATCCAATGGTTCATTCATTAATGCCTTAATAACATTTGATGCTTGATCTATGTTCACCTCATAGTCAAGTGGTGCCAGCCATGCTATCCTTGGTATAGTTGGCTTTATATAGGTGTAGTCAGTGTCCACCATAAAATAGATGTCAGTCTTGAAATTTTCTACTAATTTCTCTGGAATCCTTACTCTCTTCTGCATTCTTTCTTTGAATCCAATAAAGTATTCATCCATGACTAATTCAAAATTGTCTCCTAGTGATTTGATGAACTCAATAATATATGTGGTCACTGGTCTTTTAGTGTCCCATTTGACATTTTCTATGGATGGGAAGGATTCTTGAAAATAGAAAAATATGCACATGATGAGTGAACCAAACTAACATGAGTTGGACTTTGTAGTCTTTATTGTCCTCATGTTTTCATATAATTGCCTTAGCAGAAGTTCTAACAGATCCAACTGTAGTCCCTTCTTGACAATCTTGTATGCCATATTCACTACTCCAGATGCAATACTGTTCATCCTGCTAGCCTAAAAGAACTTGTATCCTAAGACACATGCTCCAAATTTCATTTCAATATCATTGATGGTGGATACCTTTAATCCTCTTCCATCCCATGTTGCTCTTGTATTATTTTCAATGTCAGCTATAGGAGGGTGTTTCAATGCCTTTACTTTATTGGTTATGGGATAACTGGTAACAACGTGTATAACATCCCTGGTTATTGGTTTTGGCTCATCTAGTGATATATCCATTGGTATGGTCAGTCTTTCTTCTTCTTCAACTTCCTCTTCTTCCTCTCCTTCAACAAGAACCGATTTCTATCTCTTCTTTACACTTGACTCTCCAAGACTTAATTTCCTTTTTAGCTTAAGTTCTTCTTCAGTCTTTTTTTGAGTGTCCTCCTACTGACTATCTACAACTTTCTCCTATTCCTTCTCAGAAATGAATTTCTCTGTATGCTATATAGGATATGGTGAGGATGAATTCTATTTACCTGTAATGTCTATAATTTGAACCTCATCTCCACCTATTTGAGATAAACTAGTATTTTGTACTTCAATTAATTGCACCAGGTTAGGGACATCAAGAACAACATCCCCAATTAACTGATCTACTGAAAAAGTGTCATCTCCCTGCATAGGTTCATTGGATTCTGCATGATCTTTCTTTGCTTGAGCTGCAATCTCCTTTATTTGTAGTATCTTCTTCCATTTCTCAATAGTCTCAGTATGGACATTCTGTGTGTCATCAATTAGAAGTCTAGCTACTCTACTCTTTATTTTGAATTTATTATTGCGAGCATCAATCATTATCTTAGCATCTTCAACACATAGTTTAGGTTGTACTTGGATTAGGGATCTTTCCATAATTTATCTGTCCAACTATAATTCTTCACTCCATCTAGCATCAATAAAATGATATAGTTCACTAGGAATTAAAGAATGAATCTCTAAAGGTGTTCTACAAAATTTGTGAAAATGATACAAAATGGCATCCTCTAACTTCTTGTCTTCATCACTACCCAAAGTGTATCGTCTGCCAATTGTAGCTAGTCTACCATTATCCATAATACATTTTGAAATATAATCAATAGAAGGGGCCTTCTTTGTATCACCACTCTTTTTTAGTTCAGAGGCATCCTTGTCTGATTCTATTCTTTCTTCCTCATCCTCTTCAATTTCCTTCCGAACATCCTTCTCCTCTATGGATTTTCTCTTCCTCTTATAAGTTTTCTTTATAGTAGGAGTGCTTTGACCTTTCTTTCTTGTTGATTCCACTTTAGACTTAGCTTCATTTCCAAACTTATGCTATAGGCTAGATAACATTCTCCTTGTTTTCCTTTCAATGACCAGTTTCTTCAATTCCTTTTGAATTTTGGCAAAGGCTTCATCATAGGTTCCAAATCTCTGTGCTTGTTTGTTTAAGGGTTTTGACAAAAAATTTTCAACATGTAGAGTTAATAAATCACCCTATACTTCATATCCCATAGGAGGAAGCCAATATGTCCTAGGTTCCACTACTTGCACACTACATGAATCAGTGTCTACTAGAAAACAAATGCCATTCTTGTACTTTTATACAATGCTAGTTGGAATCCTTTCATGTTTATGCATCTTAGTTTGGAAATATTTGAAATAAACCCACATGAAATTGTTGAAATTATCACCTAATTATTTTATGAATTCACTTATCTGAGTAACCACCATTTTGTCTTTTGACCATGTAACATTACCTCTATCAGGGAAGAAATTTTGGATATTGAAATATATACATACCAATAGGGAACCATACTTTAATGAATGCCTCTTATCTCTCTTTATCCTTTCCATGTTTTTCAAAAAATAACTCCTGATTATCTCACATAGATCATATACTGAATCATCTTTGATAATCCAATAGGCAGTATGGATAGCACCACCAGGCACACTGTTATCTCAAATAGACTTGTAAAATCTATAACCTATTACCATGGATGCAAAGTGAACTTCCTTGTCTTCAATATGGTTCAATTTCATTTCTCCACCATCTTTTTTGGATTTGGTTAGTTCAGTGACCAAATGAGTTGCCACCATTCTCAATGTACATTCCAGTCCATGTGTATGAAACCCTATAACCCTATGAATAATTGTCTTGGAAATCTTGTGTGGTCTGTCTAGCCATATGAATTGATCATGCACTCTGCTAATCACATAGAGAATCCAATTGAGATAGAATTTAGTGGGAATATCCACTACATATGTTAAAACCTTCTATTGTAGATGTTTATGCTCATTTTTCAACACACCTTTGCTGCACATACCCTTGTAGTCTTCCTTGATTTCTTAAGATCCCAATTCTTCAATTATGCAATGGATATAGGATCAAACATCTTCAATAAACATTTCTCCCTGAGGTATAGTGGATAGGGCACCTAACATAGAAATATTGGCCGCTTTGATTGGATGCAATTTGAATATGGCTGGAGGGTCCTCATAGATGTTAACCAAAACTAGAGTATCAACGTTATTTGCCATTATGATCAGTTATAGAAACACACAAATCTAACAACAAATGAAACTGATAATTTTCAATACACCAATTAGGGCTTCACAAAAACTTGATAGAATTTAGCTTGAAATATCAATCTCAAAAGTAACCGTTGCACACTATAGCTCAAGATAGCTTTTGAATACTTGAATAAAAGTAAAGGTACAAAATGAGGTTACTTTCCCTCTATTTATCATTGGGAAATAGATGTTGCACACTTCAATGGTAGGAATAGTTTCATGTCATTGGTTAACACGTATCTACTGGTTGGTACTCAACCAATAGTAATAACCTATATAAAATAGATATTAACCTTGAAATCTTAGTGCGGTCTACACACAATTGTTGGAATTATATTGTGAATGATGTACTGAGAGGGGAGGGGTGAATCAGTACCTCTAAAACTTTTTTTGGTTAGCCCATTAACCCTTAGTCATCAGTTTGTAAATTATCTTATCTAACTATTCATCTTTCTTTATGTATATGCAATCATAATATATGTTCTTTAATATGTAACCATACAAGAAACATTCATGAAAATAGATAACACATGACACAATATATTTTATCGCAGAAAACTCCTGTTAGGAAGTAAAAAATGTGGTGGGGATTGTTACCCACAAGACTTCATTATCTGTAGATAAGAAGGGGCCGGTTAAGGCTTACAATTGGTCACTTTTGATGACCTACCCTATTAGGAGTATTACAGTGGAGACCTATTAAGATCTACTTTGTTTGAAGCTTTAGAAACACTATTAAGTGTGCACTCTATTAAGAGATTTGTAAAGAACAATTAAGTCCACCTTCTACAAAAGGATTTTAGATGTGATGTACTAGTTGGAATGCAACTACATAAGTCTTTGATTTGATGATTTATGCAATCTCTAATTGTTGATAACAGATCCAATAAAGCTTTCTATGTATGAGTAATCATCTTTTCATGATTGAATAATACCTTTGTTTGCACGTCGGTAGCCTCTGTGTGTTCTTGATAAGTGGTGTGATTTGTTTCTAAACTTTGTATGAATTCTACCTTCTGCTCCTTAAATGCTCTTCATGGCTATCAACAACAATGAATTAATAATTCACAATTGATTGAACATCTATTTATACTAGATTTTAGCTCTATTCTTGATTCACGCTTCACAAGTTAACTCTAGATCCAAGGTTTACAACTTGAACTTGATCTTTAGTTAGATATGTTTTAGATCTATTAGGATTCTTTAAAACATTTACATTATGCTTGCTTGACCCTCAAGTAATGATTTAAAACAAATTAATACTCTATAAATAGAATTACAATGTTTTATCTGACGTGTAAAAGTCAGATCCACTATTTGCGGGTTCGCTAACTGACTGTTGGTTCTGATGGTCAGGCTTCTCTATCAGTCTGTCAATTTTCTTTTCCATCAGTGTTCCTTTCTTGAACTATTCATCGGGTATGCCTTTTCTTCTCCGTCAATTTTTTTCTCAAAACTATATCATCAGTGATGATCTTCATGTTATGTTATTGACCCGTCGATGATGTCCTATTTACTTCATCAGTGAAACACTTGTAAGTGTTTGTCAGTCAATTCCATACTTAGTATTTTTTTGTGACTTTTTGTTCTGTCAGGTATGCTTGTTGTCTGCCGGTTATGCTTGTACCGATGATCTCTATCAATGTTTTTTCACTAAGTGTACTAATGGAAAAACTTAATGTCATCAATCCCCCCCTTTGACATTAGTATCAAAAACATGATATGTGCAACATACTTAATGTATTAGTATGTATACCTATGTATACTTCTTCCTTAGTCATTTTAATGACTCCCCCTATGTATATGCCGGTAAGTGTAAGTATATATACATTTCCCTATGTACTTTTCTTTCCTATTTTTTGATATATTGTACATAACTATCTTTACATATCTGTTCCTTCTGTACATACAATATACATACATTTCTATTCCTCCTTTTTTGATAATAAAGGCAAAGGTACTTACATCTTGTCAAAAAGGTGGGAATGTGAGGATTTGATCTCCTCCATCATCTTTTCCCATTTATCCTTCAACATTTCTAGAGCCATGTGCTCAAGTGATATCCTTACATGTATATCATAGATGTTGTCTACTACAGACATCTCTGGGGTTGCAATTAAGTTTCTGGCTTCAGAAATATGCTGCTGTAAAATAGTAAGCTTAGGCAAGATATGTGCTTGTAGTTCGGTAATCTCACCTCTTAATTGTGTTTCAGCATCCCATATTTCTTTCCTTATCCTGTTAGCCTCAATGACCTTATCATGATGCGCCTTGATACTATCTGCATTTAAGGTTAGGCTTTGTGCACTCATTGTGACATTAGAATCTATTTCTGCTAACTTGTTACTATTTTCTTTTGTAAACTTTTCAAGTGTGCACATCTTTTGAACTAAGGTAATTGCCTCAGCAATCATTGGCTCTAATTGATTAGTTAGTTCAAAGAGCTTTACCTTATTCACTGCCACTTCTTGGTTGATCTTATCAATTAATTTGTATTGATACTTTTTCTCTGCTTGTTCTTCCATTGCTTGTTCTGCATCTACATTCTAGTCTGTGATTACATCGGTGAGAACAACTATTTGCTCCTTAATTGTAGCATGTTGTTCAAATTTTACCTCAGGAACAAGTTGTTGGAGAATGTATCTTGCCTTGTCAAGTGCCATTGTTTCCATGTGTTCCTGTATCATTTTCTTCTGAATGGCTTTCCTTTGGCATAACACTCCAAACTCTTGAAGTTTATCTGTATCCAAAGTAATAATATCCCACTTTGGGACTTCAATTACTTCATCCATTATGACCGCCAAAATATCTTTCTTCAATGCTTTTCTCTTCTTCTTCTTTGGCTGGGTGGCAGATTGATGTACTAGCATGTGTAAACCTTGAGATTGGGTTGACTTGGTAGGTGAGGGTCGAGAAGATGAAGCATCCTGTTATTTTTGTTATGAGTCCACCGGTTGGTTTTGTGAAGATGTCTCCTCATTGGCCTTAGGTGTATCAACAGATATATCTTCCTTTTGTTTTGTGCCTTCATCCTACTTGATTTCTTCACTTTTATCTTTTTCTTCACCCTTTCTCAATATATCCTCAGTTTTGTTATCTGCTTCTTTGTTCTGTTCATTAGACACTTCTTGCTGAGTGTTGGTTGCATCTTTCATTTCTATATCTGTATCCTTTTGAGTATTGGATACATCTTTGTTTTCATCGTTACCCATGTCCTTGGGTAAATCATCAGCTTTCCTAGATGAATTATCTTGACTTGACTAAATATCAATAGCATCTATTAATATATTTATGTTTGTCGGTGTATTGACTGTTGCAGTGTCAATAGTTGAATCCTATTCGTCAGTATTGCCCTGTGCAATATTTATGTCTTCATCTTTTTGAACTTCTACTACAGGGTCTTTTCTAGTAGTGTCATTAACAATGTTTTATAACCATGATTCATCATTTATATCATCAACTAAGTTAGCTTTTATTGTTAACTCTTCTTTTGTAAATTCTTCATCCTCTAAACTGATGTGAATTGGACTTGCTGGTATTTGATTTTCTTCACATTGAGTGTGGTCAAAAGTAGTGTCTATCCATTCTTCATCTACAATATCAACCTATTTTTGGCCGGTTATTTGAACTTCTTCCCTGTCTAACTCAACTATTGAGTTATCTTTCTGAGTGACGGTTTCCTTCTCATAACTGCTCTCCTTATTAGGATTGAGTATCTTTCTCCATTTATAACGAGCTTCTTGTTCTATCTCTATAAACTGTTGGAATTGTATTGAGATGATGTAGTGAGAGGGGAGGGGTGAATCAATACCTCTAAAATTTTTCTTGGTTAGCCCATTAACCCTTAGTCATTAGTTTGTAAAACAACTTGTCTATTTGTTCATCTTTCTTTATGTATATGAAATCATATCATACATTCCATTTGATGTGTAACAGTAAAGGAAACATACATGAAATTTGATAACACATAACACAAGATATGGTATCGCAGAAAACTCCTATTAAGGAAGTAAAAATTACGGTGGGGATTGTTACCCACAAACTTTACTATCTGCAGATAAGAAGAGCCGATTAAGGCTTACAATTTGGTCACTTTTGATGACCTACCCTGTTAGGAGTATTATAGTGGAAACCTGTTAAGATCTACTTCGTTTGAAGCTTTAGCAACACTGTTAAGTGTGCACTCTGTTAAGAGATTTACATAGGATGATTAAGTCCACCTTCTACAAAAGGATTTTAGATGTGATGCACTTGTTAGAGTGCAACTACATAGGTCTTTGATCTGATGATAAATCACTAGTAGAATTTGGCAAATATATGACTAAGTGACTAAAAATTTTAGTCACGTGACTAAAAGTTTTAGTCACATGACCAAAACTGATCATATTTAGAAAATAAATGACTAAGTAAGTGACCAAT
>MU227058.1:4620682-4634215 GCA_018584345.1 Thuja plicata
TGAGGACCTTATGGTGCACATGTTCTCTTCAAATTGATGCAATAGGATCTCTGCTAGATCCATCTTCTTCCCTAGTTTGATGATTTTGTAGGCTATGCTCATTGCTATGCTAGAGATGTTGTTCATTTTGCTAGCCTAAAATATCTTATATCCAATCACGCAAGCACCAAATCTTAGCTCTGCGTCGGTGATAGTGTTTACTTTTAGTGCCCTCTTGTTAGATTTAGCTCTGGTTAACCTTTCCATTTCTGCAATAGAAGGATGTTTATGAGCTTGAGGTTTTTCGGTTGTTGGATATCCTGTTACTGCATGTATAACATCTTTTTTTATAACCTTTGGCTTGTTTAACCACAAAGCATTGTTATGTACTCTGCTTAGAATAATCTTAATCCACTCTGTCTTAAAAAACTTCAAAAAATGAAGTGCATTCATCAAACCTTTCACTTCTAAGTGTCTATGCTCTTCTTTGAGCTTGCCTCGATCATCACAAAGTGCCTTGTAGGTGTTGTCTAGGTCTAGATCTCCTATCTCTGAGATCTTGTAGTGTATAAATGACCTAATGTCCTCGACCAATAAAACCCTAGCTGGGATTCGGGAGAATGCTCTGGAATCGTCTGGTTGAGAGGCTATCTCAGGATGTAATTTATATTTTGGTTCAGCACATGCCCCTCTTTTAACAAGTCTATAAGGTTTTGTCTTGTCAACCTTGATTTTCTCTACCCTAGACATAGATGCCATCGTATATGAAATTTAGGGCTTTCCTGAATCAAAACAGTGCTTATCGGTGAGTAAAGGAACTTACTAAATGTCTGTGATCTCCTTTGAATCTGAATCCTCTGTGGATTCCTTCTGCTGGGCCACTTCTCAAACTGCATAAAAATTGTTCTGCTCTGCTCAAAAATTATGGGTGCAAAAATGAGCTTACCCGTCGGGCTTTTATACTTTTGGTGCCCTAAGTTGTCATTAATGCTTACCAACTTCATCAGTTTATGAAGACTGTCTCTGTCGGTAAATGCATTCATAACTCCTCCAGTGTCTTTGCAAAGCGTCGGGGTATCTTAGCAGTGTTGGAGACTTTACCGATGATCATCGGTAATATTGCGACAACAAATTTTGTAGATTCAGTGTATACCGATACTTGTTGGGTTACATACAATTTGTGTTATGACCGATTTATTCAGGTAAGTATTGCATGTCTTTTCTATGTGTGTTCACCGATGCATATTGTGCCCAATAACTGATGATAACTTTATAGTAGATTATCAACTAACAGTATATTGCATCTTTATTCATGCCTATATAACAATATGAACTATGTGTAACAGAACTGATACATAATAAAACTTGTGATAATGCAGTTCCATACTTACTTGTGCAATCTAGTTAGATGTAGTGATGTCACTAGATCGAGTGGATGGGGTGACATCATTTGCATTGCTTGTACTAGCACCTTCAGTGTTTGTGGCTTTTAACCACATCTTGTTTCTCATTCTTTTGATGTCATCAATGGTGTTTCCATTGGGATGAGAATTTGTGTCTGTCAATCGGTCTTTGCAATCTTTTATCACATGTCCAACTTTATGACAGTGTAAACAAGCCATACCTGGATTGGACCATCCTCTTGACCTTCTGGTCCATTTTCTCATATAGTTTGCAGCAATATGTCCATATCTTCCACATACTGTGCAATTTGCCCATGTGTTGTAGTCCCAAACATATGAGTTACCTTTTCTAGTTGGATTGTAGCTTTTATCAGTTTCTTTCTGAGTCCAAGCTTTGTTGTTCTTTTTCCAGCATTCCTTATGTGTATGCCCATTCATTTTTCATGTAGGACAATACTTTTCCATATAGGTTTTTCTCTTTGGATCTGCACTCATGTGCCTTGTGTCCTTTCTTTTGACATTTATAACAATTACCAATAAAAGTAGATTGTGCTTAAGAAATACCTTTCATTTTTCTTCTGCAGATGTTTGAGGTGTGGTCTGGTTTTCCACAGTGATTGCATGACAGCTTCTTGGATCTTGGGGTTGTGAAAGCATTCCTCTTATCAGATTGATTAGAGGATTCTCCATTCTCATTGTACCCTAATCCTATGTAGTTGTTGACTCTTCTTTTTCCATCAAGAAAATCATCCATCCATTTGTTTCTATCCTCAGCCTTTTTGATCAATTCATTGTGTTGATTCTGGACTTTGATTTCATACTTTAATTTCTCGTCCTCTTCTCTTAGCTCACCAATGATCTGTATTTTTTCTATGAGTTCTGTATTTAATCTGTTTGCTTCTTGACTCATAAGAATAATCTGATTAGTGACCTCATGGTGATGCTCAGTGAGTCTTTGAATCTTTGATTCTTTTTCTTGTAGCTTCTCTGTAATTTTCCTCCTGTCATCAATGGCTAGTGTTCTTTCATTTTCANNTTTTCTTGCATCATTCATAACATCAATCATTTTTACCATTTGAGTCTCTTGACCAATTTGCAGCATCTTGATTTGATCTATCAGATGTAGATTGATCTCCTGCATACTTGTAATTTCTTCAACTGATGCGTTTGAAGCTTTTCTCATTGATGATTCTTCTGCTTCAAAATACTCTTGTATTTCCATTTCTTTTTAGTCTTTCTCATTCAACTTGGTTGCCATAATCTATCTTTCATCAAGAATTTTTCTTAGCTTTATCTTTGCCTCCTTATACTGCTCAAAGTTTATTTGCATCTGTAACTGCTCATTCTCAATAGTCATGTCCAGTCTGAACTTATCCATTGCTTTGATCTTTTCTCTCAAGTTTTTAAGCTTTTCAAGAGAGAGACTCAACTCTGATACCAATTGTTGGAATTGTATTAAGATGATGTACTGAGAGGGGAGGGGTGAATCAGTACCTCTAAAAATTTTCTTGGTTAGCCCATTAACCCTTAGTCATCAGTTTGTAAAACAACTTGTCTATTTGTTCATCTTTCTTTATGTATATGAAGTCATATCATACATTCCATTTGATGTGTAATAGTAAAGGAAACATACATGAAATTTGATAACACATAACACAAGATATGGTATCGCAGAAAACTCTTGTTAAGGAAGTAAAAGCTGTGGTGGGGATTGTTACCCACAAACTTCACTATCTGCAGATAAGAAGATCCAGTGAAGGCTTACAATTTGGTCACTTCTAATGACCTACCCTATTAGGAGTATTACAGTGGAGACCTATTAAGATCTACTTCATTTGAACCTTTAGCAACACTATTAAGTGTGCACTCTGTTAAGAGATTTACATAGGACGGTTAAGTCCACCTTCTACAAAAGGATTTTAGATGTGATGCACTTGTTAGAGTGCAACTACATAGGTATTTGATCTGATGATAAATGCAATCTTCAATTACTAATAAATAGATCCTATAAAGCTCCAAAAATACTATTAATCATCCTTCCATGATTGAGTATTACCTTTATCTGCTCGTTAGTAGCCTCTGTGTGTTCTTGATGACTGATATATTCTGTTTGTGATCTTTGCATGAATTCTGCCTTTTGCTCCTTAGATTCTCTTCATGGCTATCAATCATTAGGAATTCATGTGCTCACAATTGAGTATGAACATCTATTTATACTAATCTAGGCTCAATTCTTGATTCATGCATTTACACGTTAACTCTAGATTCAAGATATGCAACTTGATCTTGATTTGTAGTCTGATTTAAAACAAAAATAAAACTCTATAAATAGGTTTACATTGCTTTAATTGACGTGTAAAACTCAGATCCACAATTTGCGGGTTCTTGATCTGTCTGTCAGTTCTGATGGTCGGTTTTCTTGATCATCGGTGTTCCTTTCTCTGAACATGTCATCGGGTATGATTGTCTATTCCTATCGGGTTGATTCTAGAAACTGTGTTGCCGATAATGCTTGTGTTCGCCGGTAATGCTTGTGTTTTCCGGTAATGCTTATGTTCACCGATAATGCTTATGTTCACCGGTAAAGCTTGTCACATTTATACTTAGCATTTTTCTCAAAAATTCTTTGTGCTGTCGGGTATGCTTGCATTTCATCGGTACTGCTTTTGGTTCACCGGTGATGCCTGCTGTCTGTCGGTAATACTTTCTAACTGTGTTTTTCTTCTAAGTATACTAATGGAAAAATAATGTCATCATAAACTTCTCTTCAAGAAATTTGTAAGCTCTCATTTTGGGTGAGAAATTTTCTCATATTTCTCCATGATTTCATCTATTTCTTCCCTTTTTGATTCAGGGGGCATAAGAGTAACAAGTACTCTTTCACTTATCCTTTTCTCCTCATGAAGTGCAAATGTGAACCTAGAAGATAATCTAATTAACAGTTCTTGTGGTACATCACATGTAGTGAATTGAAGTGGGACATAATAGTGTCTGCACATTTTAGCTATAATTGCATCTTCAATTTTATTCTATTCTACAGAATCCCATTTCAGTCATTTCTTAATCTTAGGATGTGCAATAGATGAGGCTTCTAAAATGTACTTACATATTTCATGTTTTTAGGAGTTGATGTTACCTTTACTGTTTCCTTTGCTTGTTTAATTGCAGTGTCAGGCTCATCCATAGCTGAGTCCTCTATATCCTCATTTGTCTAAACAAATTTCCTCCTTTTGGTAGGTTTCCCAACTGGTTGTTTTCCCTTTGATGTGTCAGGTTTCCTTTTATACACCTTTCCTTTTACCATGGGAGAAGGAGTTGCATCCTTGGCTATCTGACTCCTCATTCTTGACTTCTTAGGTGGAGGAGGAGGTGGTGATTTAGACTGTTCTTCCTCTGATTCATTTTCCTCTGTTGTATCATCGATGGGTAACTGGTCCTCAGTGATTTCCTCCTTACCCTCTTGTTCCTCTTCACCTTCCCTTTCTTCTTCACCTTTAGAAGATATATTCAATTTCTCTTTCAATTTCTTCACCATTCTGGTTGACTGTTTTACAGCTTTCTTGACAACAAGATTTGTTTTAATCTTTTGCTTGGCCTCTTCATAGGTGCCAAATCTTAGTTGCTTGTTGTCCATTGGTTCATTTAGTAGTCATGCCTCAATGCACTCATTGGCTTGTCCTATTTTGATTTCATATTCTAACCATGAAAGCCATGACTTCCTAGGTACTACTACTTGGATATATGTGAAATCAGTATCTACCATGAAACATATATTCTCTCTGTGTTCCTCTATCATATTTTCAGGAATCCTTTTTCTAGTTTGCAACATTTCCTTAATGGTTTTGAAATACTCATGCATTACATTATCAAAATATGTTCCTAGTGATTCTATGAATTCACCTATCTGAATAGTTATAGGTCTGCTTGTGTCCCATACAAATTTTCCTATTGAAGTAAAGTATTCTTCAAAGTAAAAGAATATGCACATTATGAGGGAACCAAACTTACAAGTGTTTGTCCTTGAAGATCTTATAGTGCACATGTTCTCCTCTAGTTGATGTAACAGGATCTCTGCAAGATCCACTTCTTTCCTTGTTTGATAATTTTGTATGTTGTGCTCATATTAGTGCTTGATATGCTATTTATTTTGCTCACCTAGAAGATTTTATATCCAACAACACATGCTCCAAACTTCAGTTCTACGTCGGTAATGGTGTTGACCTTGAGTTCTCTTTTGTTTGATTTAGCACCAGACAATTTTTTGACTTCCACCAGGGATGGGTGCTTGTGAGCTTGTGGTTTATCGGTAGTAGGATAACCAGTAACTATGTGAATAACATCTTTTGTTATTGGTTTTAGCTTATTAAGCCATAGAGTATTGTTGTGCATTTTTCTGAGAACAATCTTTATCCATTCTATTTTAAAAACTTTGGGAAAATGTAGTGCATTCATGAGTCCTTTCACTTCTAGATGTTTGTGCTCATCTTTGAGTTTTCCAACTTCATCACATAGTGCCCTGTAGGAATTATCTAGGTCTAGATCTCCTATCTCTGAGATCTTGTATTGTATATAGGACCTTACATCCTCTACCAGAAAAACCCTAGGTGGGATTCTGGAGAATGGTCCGGAATCGTTAGGTTGTGATGCTATTTCTGGGTGTAGCTTGTATTTGGGTTCAGCACAAGAGCCTCTGCTGACAAGATTGAATGTTTTCTTCTTGTCTTCCTTAATCTTTTCAACTCTAGAAGTTGATGCCATCATGTTACAGAATTTTAGGGATTTTCACAAATAAAATAGTGTGGTTGGTGAATGTGGTTACTTATTGAATCTGTTTGATTGCTTGTGAATGTGAATGCTTTGTGTCGAATTGATTCCTGCTAGGTCACTCTCCAAATTACTTTGAAATCACTTTGTTCTGCTCAAAAATTGCAGGTGCAAAAATGAGTTCACCCGTCGGGATTTTATAACTTTTGTGCCCTAAGTTATCATTAATGCTCACCAAATTATCGGTATACAAATACTGAGTTCATCGGTAGAGGCATTCATAACATCTTCAGTGTCTGTGCAAAGTGTCGGGGTTGCTAGCAGTTTTGGTGACTTCATTGATGATGGTTGGTAAAGTGGCGAAGACATTTTTTGTTGCCTCAAGGTTCATCGATGTCTGTCAGTTTACAGTTAGCAATTTTGCGTTTGTGTAATGACCGATACATTCTGGTAAGTAGTGCTAACATTTCTATGTGCATTCACCGATACAAATTTCTACCCAATAACTGATGGTTGCTTTTCAACAGTTTAGAAAATAACAATATATTGCATCTTTATTCATGCTTATATTACAATATGAACTATGTGTAATGGAACCGATGCATAATATAAATTTTCATAATGTAGTTCCATACTTACGTGTGCAATCTAGTTGGATGTAGTGATGCCACCAGATCCATTGGATGGGGTGTCACCATTTGCATTGCTTGTTCCAACACCTTCTGTGTTTGTGGTTTTACCCACATCTTGTTTCTCATTCTCTTGATGTCATCAATGGTGTTTCCATTGGGATGAGTACTTGTATCTGTTAGTTGGTTTTTGCAATATTTTATCACATGTCCAACCTTATGACAGTGTAAACATGCCATACCTAGATTGGTCCAACCTCTTGACCTTCTAGTCCACTTTTTCATACAGTTGGCAGCAATATGACCATACCTTCCACATGCTATGCAGTTTACCCATGTGTTATAGTCCCAAACATATGAGTTACCTACTCTTGTTGGTTTGTAGCTATTTTTAGTTTCTTTTGGTCTCCAGGCCATGTTGTTCTTTTTCGAGCACTTCTCATGTGTAAGCCCATTCATCTTGTAGGTAGGACAACACTTGTCCATGTAGGTCTTCCTTTTTGGATTTTTCACATTGGATCTGCACTCATGTGCCTTGTGTCCTTTCTTCTGACATTTATAACAATTACCAATGAAAGTAAATTGTGCTTGAGGAATACCTTTCATTTTTCTTCTGCAAATGTTTGAGGTGTGGCCGAGTTTTCCACAGTGATTGCATGACAACTTCTTGGATTTTGGGGTTGAGAAAGCATTCCTTTGATCTAGTTGATTAGAAGATTCACCATTCTCATTGTACCCTAATCCTGTGTAGTTGTTGACTCTTCTCTATCCATCAAGAAACCATCCATCCTTTTGTTGCTATCTTCAGCCTTTTTGATCAATTCATTGTGTTGATTCTAGATTTTGATTTCACGCTTCAATTTGTCATTCTCTTGTCTTACCTCACCAATGATCTATATTATTTCAATGAGTTCAGTATTTAATCTGTTTGCCTCTTGACTCATAAGAATAATCTGATTGGTAATCTCATGGTGATGCTTAGTAATTCTTTGAATTTCTGATTCTTTCTCTTACAGTTTCTCTGTTATTTTCCTCCTATCATCAATTGCTAGTGTTCTTTCATTTTTAGATTTTCTTGCATCATTCATGACATAAATCATTTTTACCATTTGAGTTTCTTGACCGATTTGCAGCATCTTGATTTTCTCTATCAGATGTAGATTGACTTCTTGTAGACTTGTGATCTCTTCCACTGATGCATCTGAAGCTTTGCTTGATGTTGATTCTACTATATCAAAGTAATCTTGTATTTATAATTATTTGTAGTCCTTCTCATTCAGCCTAGTTTCCATAATCTTTCTTTCATCAAGAAGTTTTCTCAAGTTGATTCTCACCTCTTTATACTTCTCATAGTTTATCTGCATCTGTAATTGCTCATTCTCAATAGTCTTATCCAGCCTATAATTTTTCATTTCTCTGATCTTTTCTCTTAATTCTTTAAGCTTTTCAAGAAAGATACTTAGCTATGATACCAATTGTTGGAATTATATTGTGAATGATGTACTGAGAGGGGAGGGGTGAATCAGTACCTCTAAAACTTTTTTTGGTTAGCACCATTAACCCTTAGTCATCAGTTTGTAAATTATCTTATCTAACTTTTCATCTTTCTTTATGTATACGCAATCATAATATATGTTCTTTAATATGTAACCATACAAGAAACATTCATGAAAATAGATAACACATGACACAGGATATGATATCGCAGAAAACTCCTGTTAGGAAGTAAAAATTGTGGTGGGGATTGTTACCCACAAGACTTCACTATCTGCAGATAAGAAGGGGCTGGTTAAGGCTTACAATTGGTCACTTATGATGACCTACCTTGTTAGGAGTATTATAGTGGAGACCTATTAAGAACTACTTCGTTTGAAGGTTTAGAAACACTGTTAAGTGTGCACTCTATTAAGATATTTGTAAAGAATGATTAAGTCCACCTTCTACAAAAGGATTTTAGATGTGATGCACTTGTTAGAATGCAACTACATAAGTCTTTGATTTGATGATGTATGCAATCTCTAATTGCAGATAACAGATCCAATAAAGCTTCTATGTATGAGTAATCATCTTTTCATGATTGAATAATACCTTTGTCTGTACGTTGATAGCCTCTGTGTGTTCTTGATAACAGGTGTGATCTGTTTCTAAACTTTGCATGAATTATACCTTCTTCTCCTTAGATGCTCTTCATGGATATCAACAACAATGAATTCATAATTCACAATTGATTGAACATCTATTTATACTAGATTTTAGCTCTATTCTTGATTCACGCTTCGCAAGTTAACTCTAGATCCAAGGTTTACAACTTGACCTTGATCTTTAGTTAGATATGTTTTAGATCTGTTAGGATGCTTTAAAACATTTAAATTATGCTTGCTTGACCCTCAAGTAATGATTTAAAACAAACTAAAACTCTATAAATAGAATTACAATGTTTTATCTGACGTGTAAAAGTCAGATCAACTATTTGCGGGTTCGCTAACTAACTGTCGGTTTTGATGGTCGAGCTTCTTTGTCAGTCTGTCAGTTTTCTTATCCATCGGTGTTCCTTTCTTTAATTTTTTGTTGGGTATGCCTTTTCTTCTTCGTCAATTTTTTTCTCAAAACTGTATCATCGGTGATGATCTTCATGTTATGTTATTGACCCGTCGGTGATGTCCTGTTTACTTCGTCGGTGCAACACTTGTCAGTGTTTGTCGGTGAATTCCATACTTAATATTTTTGCGTGACTTTTTGTTCTGTCAGGTATGCTTGCTATCTGCCAGTTATGCTTGTACTGATGATCTCTGTCAATGTTTTTTACTAAGTGTACTAATGGCAAAACTTAATGTCATCAACAATCACAAACAACCTCAAAAAAAAAATCATAGAAATTTACACCATAATGTGCATATAGATATTTACCGCTCATGAATCTAGGGGATCGATAATGGATTTTTCTATAAGTACTCCCCCTAAGAAAATAATATGCTTAGTTCATCAACGGTATCTCTACACTTCCTAAACTTGTAGAGTTCTCAGTCAACTTAGAAGAATTCAATTCACCTTTCTTCACCCATGTCTTCTTCATATCACTTCTAACTTCATCAACACTGGTAATATGGTTTCCTTTCAAGTTCTCTTACTGATTAGGAAATTGGTTCCTAAACTGACAGTCTCTAGCCAGATGACCTATCTTATTAAAGACAAAGTATGCCATGTCATTTGACTTCCAAGGACCAACATTACCTCTTTGAGTTCTCATTCTACAATTTCCTGCTAGGTGTCCATAGTTGCCACATACTGAACATGTAGCATTGAATGTCTTTCCCTTCTAACAGTATTCACATGTGTTATAGGTGACCTAGGTGCATACACTCTTGACCTGTAATCTCTAGCTTTGTGTCCATATTTTTTGCATGTAAAAAAATATCCATCAAAGTTACCACCGCTGGATCTACTGCTAGACCTAGATCTACACTCATATGCAGTATGAACATACTTATGACAATTATAGAAATAACCATTAAAAGAGTAAGGTTTATTCAACGATTTTCTCCTACACACATTTTTAGTATGACCAAGATTTCTACAATTATAACAAGTAGGTTTTTAGGTTTCTTACCTAATTTGATTGGATCTACCTTCTAATCTTTCTATGTCTCCTTACGTTCAGATTTAGAGGAATCACCGATTTTAAATGTTTCTTCTCCTATGTATCCAAGACCGGTTGTGTCTCTAGGTCTTCTTTGGATATTCAGTTATTTATGAATCTTTTGTGAGATTTCATTGTATTTCTTCAACTTTTAATTTGATTCTTTCTTAGTTTTCAATTCCTTTTTCAATATCTCATTCTCCTCTCTAAGCTTTTCATTCTCAACTATTACTTGTAGATTCTGTATAGCAGTATCCTATATTTGAATCTGATATAAAGAAAATTCCTGTCTTAGGTTAACAAGATCTCCATATTTTTCCCTTAGGGAATCATCAAAAATTTTCATGGCAGCTTCTGCAGTCTTCTTTACATCTTTAGATTTTCCTTTTCTTCATGGACTTCACACATCCTAACAGACTAAATTTCAAGCTATCTTTTTAGATTAGCCACATTATCTTTGAGTCCCTTGTTCTTACTCAACAGATCTGCAATTTTCTCCTCAGACTCTTCAGATGCACTACCTTCAAACAATTGTTCTATTTATTTTTATCTTTCACTCAATTGCTCAGTAAGTTCTCTGCTTTTGGAAAGTGACTTCTTCAGCTTTTCCTACAACTCAATGATCATCTTGTTTGCATTCTCAAGTTGAATCTCATACCTATAACCCTCCATGATAGTGGATCTTTTCCCCAAGTTGTTAGGCTTATCACTAAGAGGACTAGTGCTCTGACACCAATTGTTGGCATTATTAGGTACAAAGAGGGGTGGGGGGTGAATCAGTCCAAACAGGTAATAAAACAATTCAACCACTAATCTAAATAATTGCATAATTAATTTCCAAAACAAAAATCATATAACTGATGTAAATATATAAAATAAAGTAATATCAAGCCTCCACAAAATCATCACATATGAAACTGATATTTTATCATGGAAACCCTTGGTTAGTGGGAGAAAACCATGGTGGGGATGACACCCACAAGCCCACTACTACAGTAAATGATTTTTACCTGTTAGGAGCTACAAATACACTTTCTGAGGGTTCACCTCATTAGGAGTTACTAGTAAACTATTAGGATTACAATCATATTAGTTATGATCTACGTTGCTAGAATATTTCAAACCTCAATAAAGAAGTTACCCCGGTAAAGGATTTATAAAAAAAAACTTGTTAAAATTTACCTAGTTAAGGGATTTTTCTTTGCTGTAACTATTAGGGAACAACAAGATGAGTAATCTAGATGTAGCACTAATTTATTTTTATATCCAATCTGTTCTTTGTACTCTTTAACTTCTCTTTTCTTTCTATCTATTAGCTTTGTGTTTGCAACCTCAAACTGAAATCACAAAACCCTAATCACATCACCCACAACAACAACCTTTCAATATGAGCAGTTCCCAATATATACACAACTTGCACCAACATCAAACACACCAAAAATTATCTTCAAATACTTTCTTGCAAAAGCACCATGTGCCAAAGTGATAATCTTGATGAATAAAATATTTTATCATGACCGTGTTAGGTCAAGATAATATCTGTAGGTTATATCTCAAAAGTAGTCAAACACGTTTTGAATTCTCCACGTTTTGAATTCTCCAATGCAACACCTCGAATCCATCTTAAATGATCACATAGATCAAATAAATATCAAAACATTAAATCTATAGCCTCTATTCCACATCATCATATCATTAGATATCATTGCACATACTATACCACTCACTAATATGTGATTTACCAACTGTTACTCAAGAACTCTTGAGTTCTACCCATCTTAATGTCTGTGACAACAAAATATCTTTTACCGATCAACCAAATGAGTTGTGGTTGGAATCAAACTAAAATATAAACATGTTTATTCTAAATCTGTGACTTCTCCTCATAATTCCATTTGTACCATGATTTCCACCAAAGTGATATTATCACTCACTACCGATCTTCTAGACTTAACCAGTTTATTGCATTACCTTCTTACTCATTGTGTCTTTACTTCACCTATTGTATTTCATTATTGTACTGACTTTGTTGCTATCAGTGACAACCAAATAAGTGACTCCTTATGAATGCACGTCAAAATCCATCAGAATATGAACACCAATATATACACTATAATGGAAAAATAAGATACATTCACTACATCAATGTAAGCAAAGGTACATACAATAAGATAAAAATGATACATCATAGTATATAAGATTATACAACTTCCTCTGCACATGTTGCAGGGATAAAAATTATAAATCAAGTCCCAAATCAATAATAGTACATATACATCTCCTGAAGGATGTCTCAAATGAATACATCATAGAATACATGATAAACATCTTACGACAACAGTAAGAAAATCTCTAGCAATGAACAATAAGCATCATCAAGGACCATCCAAACACAAGAAACACAAATTATGTAACTCAATGGTAATAGGAATCACTACCACCCAACCACATGGAACCCAAAGGCCCACCCCACCATTCTGAGGAGATAAACACTAGGTCTTACTCAAAGAAACAACCCAACAAGAAATACTAATGCAAAGGTATGTTGGCAAGTGATCTTTTTGGTGTGTTATGAGTCAATTTTTTGGTTTTCATTTTTGGCAACACATCTGGTATATCGATCAATTGGAATGAAGTTAAGTTTTGGTGATACAATTTTGTAATCGACTAAGTATAGAAGCAGAAATACATAGTTGTTTTGGGGATCAAAGATCAAGGTTGATGCATTATGAATAAAGAGCTTAAAGGAAGATACTATGGGGTATGCATGACCTCTATCTAAGATTTATTTAGTTTTTGTGATGATTACAGAGAGTTAGAGAGATTTGAAGACATGCAATGACAATAAAACAACGTAACAGAGTAGTTGGACAATAACGATGATTTAAGGAGTATGTCGTGGACTCCTGGCAAGATAAGTTGGATTATAAATTTGAATAACCTATATTTTGGTTATGTAAGAGCACCAAATTTGTATTTTCTCTTTACATCATTAATTCTATTTTGTATTGAGAGCCGACTATGTAATATTAGTTAAGTGAGTTGACTTGTTAATGAAAAAGATGTATATGTATATGTATATGTATATGTATATGTATATATATATATATATATATATATA
>MU227058.1:4634306-4646540 GCA_018584345.1 Thuja plicata
ATATCTGTGTGTGTGTGTGTGTACACACACACACACACATATATATATGAAGAATTTTTGTAAAGAGAAGAAATATGAGACATGAGAGTTGTGATATGTGATATGTATGTGAGATACATGTATGTGAGATACATGTATGTGAATGGAATAGCAGAGGATTGACAGAGATCATTGAAGAGCTATGACTGGAACTATCTAAGCATTGAAGATGATTGTCTTGTTCATTAATGAGAACACTTTGTAACAGAACTTTTGTTGTAAGAGCTGTAAGCTCAGTTATCCCCTAACAAGGTGTTGTATACCTTTAATAGGGTTGTTATTCCTCTAACAAGAAAATGTACTATGTAATATTCAGCTCCTAATAGGGCTAGGTCTCCTAACAGAGATATTATACTTTAGTGCATGCTTGTGGGTACCATCCCCACCGGGGTTTTCCCTTGGCTAGGTTTCATCAACAATAAATAATGGTTTTATGAGTTTTGTGTTATTTATTTATGTTCTTTTCATTTTAAAAATCTTATGGTTTATTTGGAATTGGTTTAAAGTTTATTTTAAGTGCTGTAATAGTGATTCACCCCCCCTCTCAGTGTTACTTAATCCTAACAATTGGTATCTGAGCTATTGGCCCTTGGAAATAAAGTTTAACAACTTAAGGGAGATCAGAATGGATTTAGATAATTTGCACAAAAACTTTAAAGTTGCACTTGAAGACCTTGATAAATCTAAAGCTGAGAATGGTGACTTGAGATTCAATCTAAGGAGAGTAAAGGGACTCATTAAGAAACTGAAAGACCATCTTGAACTTTCCTACAATTAGAGACATGATCTTGTGGTTCAGATAAAAGAAGATTCAAAAAATGATAATTTAGATTAGATAAAGAAAATTTAAAAAGAGAATTAAACTTTGAAGCTTGAGAATGAAGTAATGGCTAAAGAGATTCAACAAGAAAAGAATGCTAAAATTAAGATTGAAGAATCTTTGAAAAATGCAAATGTTCTGATGGAACAAATGAAGAATGAGGCTAACCATTACAAGAACAAGTATCTAGAATTGGATAAATATAATCAGATCATAAAAGGTGAACTTGTTGAGACAAATAAACATATTGAGAAACTTCACATGAGTATTGACTTGATTGATGAACAAAGAGACAGACATAAACCTAAAGGAGATATGACTGATATTGGCTTCAATGAAGCTGAATGTTCCAAGAATCAAGAAGAGAAACCTGATGCAAAGATTGATATAGAAAAACCTACTCTTGAAGAACCTAAAGAACATATGATACCTTTCAGAGGTAGATGTTTTAGTTGTAACAAATTTGGACACATGAAAAGAGATTGTACAGTTAATACCCTTTCAAAAATTTTTCTGGTTATTGTTTAAACTGTAATGCATATGGGCACAAGAAAGAAGAATGCATGAAACTTGATCAATCTAGATATAGACAAGACAATAGAGGAGAATCTATAGTGAAACCCATATGTTAAAAAACTAATAACCTTGGAAACATGGTGAAGTATTGTAAACTATAAGTAAATCAGGACAAAAGACCTCCTATATGTTACAAATGCAACAATACAGGTCATATAACAAAATTTTGCAAGTATGATGGAGTAAATAACAGAAGTGTACCACCTCCTATGAATACAAATAAGAATGACAATGATACTGGTAAAAGTCTTGCGGAATACAAGAGTGATTTTGACAATTGTTTCAAGAAATCAAAAGATAACAATAGTGGTAAGATATGGAAAATCAAAGAGAAAAGTGAGATGTTGGTTCAAGGAGAGACAATAAATGCTACTGGATCTTCACCTGATGATAACAAAGAAGAATCGACTTGAATGATTGATCATGGCCTTAGGGGGAGCATTGGATAAAAACAACAGAATATATCCAACCACTGATTCTGAGGAGTGATCTCTAGAGAGATTAGGTATGTTGTGTGCAAACATCATAGAACTTATATTCGAGAGCGCAACATCAGACAATGCATATTTTATGATCATGGGATTTGTGATTGACTGGACAGTGTATGATGTTAATTGTATTGGGTAATGTGCATTTTACACTTAGAAATGAATAAAGGACATCTTATATTTATATTTCTTTACCATTTAAGGAGCAACAACATAAGGAGATCAGAGATTAGAGAGTGATAGACTATCTAACAGCTATACTGTGTGATCTATTGAAGCAAGAATTTAGAAATCAACGTGATTGAGGTATTTACATAATCTACTCATACAGAAGCTATGGATGCACCTTTTATTTATGATATTGTAGATCAACTTAGATACAAATTCAAGAAACACCCTTTTAAGTCTTGTGAAGAAAACCTTGAAGGAGCATTTTCCCAGACACCATGCGACGTCTTGCATGTAGAAGACATTAGGGGATACTTTCATTGTAAGTATGATATTCTAGGTGTTGATGAGATTTCTACTTGAACAGAGTACATGACTGATAATGGAAAAATGAGAGATGAATTCAAACATATAGATGAGTTAAGCATTAAGAAAGTATTGGACTTATATGAATTCAACGAAGATGAATGGTTCAAAATATTACTCAGCAGAGATCATGATCAGTTCATTTGGATAGGAGAGAAACCTGTAAAGATTTGTAGTCAATTGATTCATGAGATAACTGGATTGGACAATACTAGAGGTATCCCTATAGTGGAGAAGCACATAAAGAAACAATTTGAAACCCTAACACACTCCAAATGGGACAGATGAGCTATGACAATGAATGACATTTTTCAACAGGATGTGAGATTGATTGCGATGATACTTAGATAAAAAATTTACTATAGAAGTAGAACTAATTCAGTATCTAGAGGAGTCATTATGATGGTTTACAGGATGGTGAAATAAAACACTAAATATAATCCATGCAAAGTTCTGGCACAATAATTTTTGGAAAATGTTAAGTTGATCAAGAAAGATAAGTCTAAAACCTTTAGATTTGGTTCACTACTAGTCCATATGTACATCCACATTGAGCATAAGTTTCCAGGAATGCACCCTAGAGCATGGAGAGAAGGGATACCTACTGGTATTTAGACATCATAGAGTTACAAATGACAAAACATCACATGGGTTGATGGAGAACTATTTGGCATGATTAAGATTCTTCACAGGCAGATGAAAGAGAGATACAAAATTATTGAAGAGTTAATTGAGAAGTATAAGGATACAATCTATTTCATGGTTGAAACTAATTGTGTATGTTTTGAGGAAGTTGTTCCTAGGAAGAAATGGTGTTACTCTAAGGGTTATGAAGTAAGTTGAGAAGTCTTAACTATGCAGATTGAACTTGTTTTGGTATTTGAAGTTGATACATCTAAGGCGAGATGGGGCACATATGAAGAAAAATCACCTAAAGTAAGAGAAGAGAAGACCAAAGGTTTGAGGAAAAGGAAAGTAGATAACATTATTGATGACTATGGAATAAAGGTAGGTTTGACTAAAGAAGAGTTGAAAGAAGTAAAGAAGAAGGTAGCAGAGTGATCTTATGGGTTTGCAAGTACTACTATTGTAGCCCTTCTACCTCTTGAAGTTGTGATGGTATCTATTCCACCTCCTATAGTTATTGATGTAACCACCCCTTCACCACCACAAAATACCTCACATACACCAAAGATTGTTCCTCAAGTGAACACTAGATCCAACAAACTGGATTCACCCCTAAAGAAAAAAGGACTAAAGGAGAAGAGAAGAAAGATGGAAAAGAGACCACTAGAGATAGACAAGTGTGGAAATCAGAATTGAAGATGATTGAGAAGAGATCTATTGAGCAAGGGAAGCTATTTTCCATGAATAAGTACTATGATAGGTATGAGGAATCTAATAAACTTAGGATTGAAGATATTGTGGTAAATCACTTACTTATTTTCAAGAAAATTCTATTAGGTAAAAAGGGAAGTGTACCTGAAGAGTTGTAGGGTAGACTAGAGATAAGAAAACAACTAGAAAGTATTGAAGATGAGACTATTAGAAATAAAGCGATTGATAATATGTTACCAGTAGTTTCTATGCAAGAGAGAGATATAATATTTTGTGAACTAAAACCTTTGTTGAGGACCAATGCAAGATTAGTGAAAATTATGGCAAACAAATATGAAGAAGTTACATAAGAGACTCAGAAAGCATTAGATCAGATACTAATGAGTAATATTCATGAGAAGGCTCCACCTCCTAAACCTACAATTCCTATACCTTTAGGAATTTGAGAGAGTTCTAAAATAGTTGAGGTAAGTGTTGAGAAGAGCAAAGATGATATACAACCAGATTTCTATGTTTTTGGTGTGCCTGTGACTCTTGACACTTCACTTGATGAGAATGATCCATTTGACAGAAACATTGAAAATATAGTGGCTGAAGAGGAAGAATAGAAAGAGGAAGAACAAAGAGAAGAATAACATAAAGAAATAGAGTAGAAAGAAGAAGAGGCAAAAGTTGAAGTCAAAACTGAAATTGACACATATTCTATCTTATTTTTGGCAAGTAAAGACAAATCTATATATGTTGATGTTGATCGCATGGATGAGGATGAATTGATGAGTCTAACCTTCATTGCTCTCACAAAAGAAAAAGAGAGATTTGAGCAGAAAGGTGACAAGAAGACTAAGGTAATGTTTAGAGCAATTGATACTATGAATAAATTAATTCCAGTACCTATTGTTTTCCAAAGTAAAGATGAAGTGGAGAACTTAAAGTTGGCACTTGATGATTTTGATGGTCACTATGAGTCCGTAGTGAAGATTACAGAATAAAAGGAAGAGAAGAGCTATTTGGAGAAGAAGCTGATGGAAATTTCCTAGTCCATTTCATGGGACTTGGGAATTCTAAGATCTGCTACATTAAAGGCTAAGAGTTGTATTTCATATGGAATGATACTATTTAGTTATTTCATGAACCCCATCAGACATATTCTGAACATCAAAGATATTATTACAAAGGACATGGAAAATTTGAATAGTATGATGGACAGTTGTGAGACCTCCTCACAATCTGTAATAGAAATGGACAGAGAGGTAACAAGGATTTTGGACAAGCTGAATGTATTAGATATAGTGAAAGGGAGAGTTATGAAAAGGTTTGGTTTGCTGAAGAGTCTAATCACTCCTAAGCTATCAATTCTTTAAGTTCATTTATCTGACATGGAGAAAACTACAGAAGCATTGAAAAACTCGATACCCATAGAGTTGAAAGTAGCAGAGACATCATCATATGCATTGAATGGACTAATTCATGTTAGTCAGCTATTGGTAGAATCATGGAACGCAGAAGTGAAGATCTTGGAAGATTCCTTTCAAGATATTCTGAAAATGGTGAGTAAGCACTAATTGCATTTTTTTTATGCACCTTTGCCATTGTTGTCAAAGGGGTAGATGAGAGAAGAAAAATGAGTAAAGGAGAAGAGAAAGAAGAGACAATTTTTGTGTTGGAACACTTAGTAATTTTTGTTAAGTGTTGCCATCGATGCCAAAGGGAGAGATTATTGGAAAGTGATATTTTTGGTATGTTATGAGTCACTTTTTTGGTTGTTATTTCTGGAAACACATCTGGTATATCGATCGATTGGAATGAAGTTAAGTTTTGGTGATACAGTTCTGGAATTAACTAAGTACAGAAGCATAAATACATAGTTATTTTGGGTATTGAAGATCAAGATCGATGAATTATGACTAGTGAGCTTAAAGAAAGATACTATGAGGTATGTATGACCTCCGTCTAAGATTAGTTTGGTTTTGGTGATGATTACAAAGAGTTAGAGAGATTTGAAGACAGGCGACGACATCAGAACAACATAACAAAGTAGTTGGATAGTAGCGATGATTTAAGGAGTATGTCATGGAATCATGGAAAGCTAAGTTGGATTATGATTTTGGATAACCTATATCTTGGTTATGTAAGAGAGTCGACTTTGTATTTTCTCTTTACATTATTAATTATATTTTGTATTGATAGCCGACTATGTAATATTAGTTAAGTGAGCCAACTTGTTAATGATAAAGATATATATATGAAGACTTTTTGTAAAGAGAAGAAAGATGAGACATGAGAGTTGTGATATGTGATATGTATGTGAGATACATTTATGTGAATGACAGAGAAGAGGATTGACAAAGATCATTGAAGAGATATTACTAGAACTATCTAAGTATTGAAGATGCTTGTCTTGTTCATTAATGAGAACACTTTGTAACATAAGTGTTATTGTAAGAGATGTAAGCTCAGTTAGCCCTTAACAGAGTGTTTTATACCTTTAAGAAGTTTGTTATTCCTCTAACAAGGAAATGTACTATATAATATTTAACTCCTAACAGGGACATAATACTTTAGTGCATGCTTGTGGGTACCATCCCCACCGGGGTTTTCCCTTGGCTAGGGTTTTCTTGACAACAAATAATGGTGTTATGAGTTCTGTGTTATTTGTTTATGTTATTTTCATTTAAGAAAGCTTATGGTTTATTTGGAATTGGTTTAAAGTTTATTTTAAGTGTTGAATTACTGATTCACCCCCCTCTCAGTATTACTTAATCCTAACAAGGTACACATATAAAATGGTAATGAATGGTTATAAGGTTAACAAGTAAAAATGACCAAGACACAAATCAGGTGTACCAAATACAATCTCAGAACCTAGAACACATATAGGGAAGTGTCATCAGATACACTTGTACGACTCTTTTTGTGATTTGTGATTCCCAAGCTTTCCAAAGGCAAAGGTTAGTAGCAAAGGTTTTACAAATGATATAAATTAAGCACACAAGAAATACTAAAACGAATAACTTGAAACATAACCAATAAAATGTACAAGCACAGGAAAGGAAAACAAATGAATGCAAACCCCGAAGCACTTGAATCTTCTATTGTCTCTCTCTACTCCTTTCAAAATGCTATTCTTGATGCTCAGTATTGGTGTGGGTAGCGTCTGTGACTTGAGAAGTGTCAAGAATTTGCTAATTTAAATGAGTGTGTGATTGCAAGATGGCTTGAATGCTAGAACCAAACTGACATAGTAATGGCGCACAAGAGCTTGAAATCCTAGATCCTTCAAACGATTATGAAGGGTTTATTATATAGGAATTGGGGATGAAATGAACGGTTGAGATCAATCCCAGAGATAGGGAGATGAATGGTTGAGATCAAAGGGAACCGAAGAAGCCACCAGTAAACTCCACCTCTTCAATTTCTAAAAAGGAGACAAAGTTTGGTTGACTGAAGAGCTAATTGTGAGTTACCTTTTTGAACTGAAGAGGTGGGTGAAGTTACCCATGTGAACTGGAGAGATGGGTGTAGTCACCCATGTGATCTGATTGGAGTTATCTCTTTGAAGATAAATAAATATTTAATTCATTCATTTAATTAAAGTTTTCAACATGTGAGATAATTGAATTCTTTTTGATTTAGAATTTCTTTATTGAATGAAATGAAATTAATTTAATTAGTAAGTTTAAATATTTGAATTTAAACTATAGAAAATTGAGTTTAATTAATTAATTAATGGTAATTAATCAATTAAGGTTAATTAATTAAATAAAATTAATTATTTAATTAATTTTGAGAATTTGATTAGATGATTTGGGGAATGAATTTAGAGGAAAATAGATGATTAATTAATGATTAAAAACCATTAATTAATAGTTAAAAATTAGTGTTTTTAATGTAAAGTCTCAAGCCTATCCATTTTTGGGTGTCTACATTTGCCCCTCTTTGATGCGATGTGACTTGTTGTAGTGTGTCAAAGATTCTTTGAATTTGATTCTGCCCCAGCTTGCTCCGGTGATAGTAGGTGTATTTATGCCCCCTCAACAAATTTGAGCGAAAAGTTACGACATGAGCGTTAATTCGTTGAAACCTAAATTTCTGGATTTAGGTATCTGACTGATTTGAAAAATGCCTTATATTTCCTATGATATTGAGTGTGAAAGTTTTTCGGGGACTGGGAAGAAAAATCAGACCTCCTTATGAAATTAGAGTTTTTGAAAATCCCTATAAGTAGCCAAGAGGGCCATTCATTTGTCACATTGTGATCTTGGAGCTCTTGATATCTTGGTGAGTTTTGTTTTATTTTTCTCTGCTTTTTTCTCTTGTTTTCTTGCGATGGCGGGTCTTCCTAGTGTGACACATATTTCCGACCAAGTCTGTACTTATCAGAGACCAGCTGGCGTAGGATGTCTGGTGAATTTTATCATTTTTTGTGTCAATAATGCCCTCATTTATTACTTTGAAAATTTTTAGTTTTTTAAATTTTTGACTGTTGTGCCACAATCGCCTGCGGTTTTTCCGCAGTTGTGGTTTGAATGCCATAATTGCAGGCTTAGTGCTGCAAATGATAAGTGTGCCACACTTGAGTAGTTTGTATGCTGCAATTGATGTTTATGTGCCGCATTTGATTGAAATGTTTCACAATCGCATAAGTGTACTACTTTTGTAGGTTTCATTACCGCAATCAATTTTTTAGAACTGTTTGATCTTTATTTTTTGGCTTTTGATACTTCTTGCATGACTGATACTGATATTTTTCTGATTTATTTCTGTGTGTAGTTCATCGGGCGGATTCTGCATTGTCAAGAGTTGAGACTAGCAGGTCTTGTTTATAACTTCTAGCTCTCGGAGGATGAGAGGTCTGTACTTAGGGCCTTAGGTTTGTACTGGATTTGTTACATGCTAGAGATCATGACCAACAGGGGTCTGATCCCAGCTCTTGTAGAGAAATGGAATTCTGAGACATGCACTTTATCGTTACCCACTGGAGAGTGTACTGTTACCTTGGAGGATGTTGTGAGGCCTCACCCCAAACCCCATCGTAGTTTTCCAATTTTCTGCTTATGATAGATATAACATATGATACTTTGCTTTTGATGCACTATAGACATTATGGACTTTATGCTTTATGCCATGGATTTGATTTTTTTGGATGTAAGGGCACTTGATGCTTTATGATGCACCTTATGGACTATATTATGTTTTCTATTATGGACATTATTCTGAGACTATTGATTTGGAAACTCATTATGATTATGATATGGTTATTGATGAGATTTGAATTTATCTGATATAGATGTTGAATTTCAATTTATTGCAATGTGAAATTTACCTTATGATAAATGCTTAAAATGAAAATTATGTAATCTTGTGATCTTTAGTAATAACTTAGTATATTGATGATGTCCTTATATTCTAAATACTGCTTATTCCTTATGATGTATATTTATTTTTTCAGATTACTGATATTTGAATTGAGTGTGCAGGTAAGAAACCATGGTATTTTATTCAGGGAACTAAAACAAAGGGAAATGTGAACTTGGTTTGAGCCAAGGTTGCGTCTAATAAAAGACAAGACCTCGTTGTTTCAAAATTTTATTCATAAATGTATTTGGATGATTGTGGTAGTGTAATCTTTTAATGTCTTTCTAATTCCTTGTAAGTTTTGCCTAAGTGGATATGACATGGCCTAGTGATGTGTAAATTTTGTGTGTGTCATTTGACACTTGTGTTTTGTACTTAAGGCCATGACATGTCAACTTGGGAATGGTTGTCCACCTACCTAGATTAGTACATTGGTGAATCCCCATATGCATACTTTGGGTTGGGAGATGGGAGTGTGGTCACCTCATTGAAATTTAGAAATTACTCTTAGAGTGGAATTTTATTGGGGTTGTGGAGTGTCCAGGGGTGTTTTGGGGTCATTTATAGGTAGCCCACTTGTTATACCAATAGTTAAGGGCCTTTTTAAACCTAGGATAGCCCCTATTTGACCATGTGACCCTTCCAAAAAGTTGATTTCCCAAGTTGGACGAAAATCAACTCTTGAGAGGCTTGACTTGGGTAGAACATCTTTCCACATTTGTGTTAGGACATATTTCACTTTTTTGAAGCTTCCTTTCTTAGTTCCATTTTTGGTATGGTGTAAGAGTATAGGGAAGAGGGACCAATTAGAGAACTTTTCTTCTCCCCATGAGCTTTCTAGAGGGCTTTTTAGTGGGAACTCTCCAAGTTGGAGAGTTTGAACACCCACTCCCTAAATTTAGGGACATTTCTAGAGTTGGAGATCTTGGAAGGAGGGGATTTGGCTAAAAGGGAGCTCTTCTACAAATTTCTTCCTTAAGCTTGGATTTTAGGTTGGTGGATTTTATGCACTCTTTTTCTCTCATGCAATCTTATGTGCTCTTGTATATGTTTGTTGTTGTGTTTATGGGCTGGTTGAAAAGCCATGAATCTTGTTGTTAATGTAATGTTGGATGTTGTTGCAAAGTTTTCCTTTTATTTTTTTTACTTTGTTTATTTTGTTAATGGGATTATCAAGACTCACTCACCCTTGGGAGGGAAGAGTAGTCTTGGGGGTGGAGGAGTTATGACAGCCCTTGGTGTAGAGTCTCTCCTCAAGGAGGAGAGGGAAAAAACATGGATTATGGGCTCCATGAAGCCTCCCTCATTGTATTTCATTAGGGGTCATAAGGGTTTAACATTGTTCTTGTTGTAAATGGGAAAGTGAGAATGTTTAGGACAGCCATGTGAAGGCTAAATTTTTTTTGTTTAGGATGGCCTTCTCCCTTGGGTACTCGGTCCACTTCACCCCAAGTAGGATCCTTGAAAGATCCTTTGTAAAAGCCTTTGGATTGGGAGTTTTATGTTAATGTTGCATGTTCTTGTTTGTTGATGATGTATGAGTGTTTTTCACCACCTTAGTTTGGTTCCCCAAGCTCGGGGGTGGCCTCATAAGAGGCCTAGGTTGGGTGGAGAGCTGCCCCATGGTTTCAAATTTCTCCTTGTTCTTGTTTTGTAATGCAGATTTGAAGGAATGAGGTCACATTAAAGTTGGGAAAGAGCTTGGAGAAAAGTAAATGTAGTGATGGAGATTTCAATATCATGTTATCATATTGTAAAATCCTTATGGTATATTGTAGTATAACTTGAAAATGAAAGTTTATTATTGTAAGAGACATGTGGCTGATTTTAAGTAATCCTAGAAAGTATTTTTTAAGAAAATATTTGAGATGGAAAACTATGTGCCTTGTTTTAGTTTCCCTATTTTATAAAAGCTCTTTTAGTGCTAAAATAGAAGTTGAGTAAGTCTTGAAAATTTTTGTGTTCCATGTTGTTGCAAAGAAAAGATTGTAGATTAAATTATGTATTCTTGTCTTTTTTTTATACTCCAAGATATAAAGGAATTAATCCTTGAAATATGTTGTTTGGAAGTTTATAAATCATGTTACTTTGGAAACTTTGTAAGCAAACTACATTAGTATAGTTTTGACATTTAGAAAAAAAAAAAAGAAAAAGAGATACATACTTGCAGCTGAATATTTACTTTACAAAAAGAATAAAGTAGAAGTGTATAATTTTTCCCTTTCCAAACAAATATATATATATATATCTTATATATACACCTACTGTTGGTCATTGATTTCATAAGATAAAAACAGAGATATATTTATATATATATACATATATAAATATATCTTTCATATCTTAAAAAAAAAAAGAAATAAGATCTCATGTATACACCATGATTTATTTACTGCTATTTTTTTTAGGGGCTGTCAATTCTTTTAAATTTTTTAAAAAAAAATCAGTATACCTACCTCACACACACACACACACATATATATATTATGTATTAAAAAAAAAAAAAAGAAAAAGGAAATTTACTCACTATATATATATATATATATTTATTTTAATACAAAAAAATAAACTGAAATTATTTTTAAAAAAAATAACAAAAAAAAAATAGAAAGGGCGAGCTGAAGCCCCACCCCCATACCCCTGCGGTCTCCTTGAAGGAGCCGTGTGGGAGGCTAAGCCCCCACCCGCCATGGTGGCCGAAGCCCCCACGGACGACACAGCGGCGGTAACACCGCCGACTATGTCGGCCGTGAGGGGACGGCCGCCGGTGGAGCGGTGGCCTCCTCCCCCCACTGCCATGTAATAAAAACTGCAAAAAAAAAACATTCGGCCGCCTCCTACGAAAAATAAAGCATACGCTGCCGCCATGCATTTTGTCGGCTCCCCTGCGACTTGCAATTTCAATTTTTAGGGTTTTGTTATTTAAAAAAAGAATATATATAAATATTAACATATATATGTGTGTGTGTAAATGGGTACCTGTTGAAAATGACACAAACACTCAATAGGTCATTGCATTAGCTCAAATGGTTAGTTAAAACATTAGAAACCACTAATATCGGCCTATTGCCTTCTAACTAGAAA
>MU227058.1:4660990-4675221 GCA_018584345.1 Thuja plicata
AGAGGTGGACATAGTGGGGGTTAGACTAGTACTCTGAGAGTTGGTTTGAGCACCATTTTAGAGGATGAGGAGGCTATGGAGGAGGAGGCACCCCAGTTGGTGTGGAGAGTATGCCAGTGGACTGGTGCTATTTTGGCTCTGAGAGAGGAGGATAGGGTAGTGATTGAGGATGTGGATGTTGAGATTGGGGATATAGATGTGGAGGCTCTAGATGAGAAGAGTGCAGATACTAGTTCCTCGACTGATAGTGGCAGTACAGGAAGCAGTACCAGGGAGAGTTCAGAGAGTGATGATGATTTCTGGGTGGTGAGGGGGAGGGGGGATGAGGGTTTGGGAGATAGTGCTAAGGAGGGGGAGATGAACGTGGACATGGGTGGTATGGAGGTTGATCCCTCAGAGCTAGAGCGACTTACAAAGCAGGTATAGGATCTCCAAGCTAGGTTTGCTTCTGCTGATGCTTGTGCTACAACATTGGAGGCCCAAGTTACAGTGGCCGAGTCTTGAGAGTGACATGCTTGAGTAGAGTTTTGGTCATTTATTGACAGTGTATAGGATGCCTCTCACTAAGATGTCCTTGACTGATACTATAGATCTGGGCGTGATGCCCAGAGAGAGATCAGTACTGGAGGTGCCATTATGAGGGTGCAGTTCTTGTAGAGCAGAGGGTGCTCAATTACACAACTTCCCAGAGATCAAGTAGGGCCCAACGATCATAGAGAAATGGTATTGGAGCTCCTAGTTCATCCTAGAGACCATCTTCTAATATGCCACCCCCTCGTCCACCTCCTGGCGAGAGTGAGGGTAGCACATGTTGATCCCATTATGTATCATGTACCATTTTTGTAGTGATATCATTTGATATATTCTGAGTAGTATCCATTTTTGTATCTCGACACACTGATATTTATTGATATATATGTTGATTACCTTCCTTTGTTCAGACTTGCGACCGTATATTGTACTCAGATAGTTTGATTTATATGAGTTACAACTAGTGTTTTTGATATGATGTGCATTGGTTTACTTGCTATATGTATGATTCTACATGATTTGGTGGTTTAGATGATGAGATGTATATGCAATATGATTCTATTATGCAGACTCATAGATGGCTGATTTAATTTTCCTATGATACTGACATGTCATGCAGGATGGTAAAAATTAAATGCATGTTTATATGAGATGCTTATGGATGCATGTGATTTTATGATTTATCATGTATGCAATTACTATGTTTTCATTTTTTCTTATGCACTTTAAATGGAATGAATGCAATCTATTATGCGCAAAATATCTAAGTAATGCATGTGTTAGTTAGAAAGAAGTTAGTCAAGATAGATGTTTTCTGAGATTGATGTAATAGAATGGAATGTTAAAAGGATTTTTTCTTTTTTTGATATATATGACTTGATAGGAAGGATGAGTGTCCCATTTTGCTGCCCCTGTTTCCAATATTTGTCATCATTGCATCTTTTTTTTTTGTATTTTCTAAAATTTTGAAGAGAGTCCAATGTATCCAGATCACATATCACCTAGATACCACCACGACCTCTTGATAGCGGAAGGAGTATAGAGATTGAATAGAAAGAGAACCTAGTGCACCCAAATATTGACCATCTAGGTTCAACTATGTTCCCTTTTTGAAAATAAAGAGAACCAAAAGCACCCAGATATTGACCATCTAGATACCGCTTTGTCCTCTGAATTAACTAAAACAAAGAAACCAAGATATAAATCCTATGCACCCAGAGTCCATCTGGATAGCAACGCGAGCTTTTGATTCTAAAAGGGAAAGCCAAAGAAAACAAGATAGAACTCCTACACCCCTATATTCTATCTAGATAGCATCATGAGCTCTTGATTGCAACATAAAGGGAAAAACCATAGAAACCAAGATAGAACTCCAACACACTCAGAGTCCATCTGAATAGCACTGTGAGCTCTTGATTCTATAAACCAAAAAAGAAAATAAAAGAGAAGGAATGTCCAATTATTTCCCAGGGTTAAGCTCAGATCGTGGAACTGCGTGGCTACCAGATAAGTGACAGCACCTACCGCATTTATCCTAAATCACCATTGCCCTAGAATCGAAGTGAACATTCAACATACAATAATCAAAGAAAATAAGTCATGATCTATCATAGCTACTCTCCTCACATGGTGGATCCTGGAGTAGCGTAAGAACATAACCGTGAAATATAGATTGACATATGACCGAATTGATTGACCTAGTCAACATTTGTGGATGGTTCCTTGATGCAGTTGGATTCTCTTGATTGGATCAACTCTTTGGATAGGCTTGATTGGTTTGATTACTTGAGTGTGTCTAGTTTCAGTAATAGATTACTCATATAAGAATGACCTGTCTGGTTTGAGCGTATCCATCAATATGAAAGACAATTGATATGATTTGATTGATTGATTATGATCATGTTGGCAGCTGATCAAGCTATGTAAGATGGGCCCCATGCTAGTTTGCAAAGCTCATGATTGTGACAATTAATACATTGGCTTGGTCACCAGTTGCTTGCTGATTGATTTGATAGATTGATAGAGCTATGTCAGATGAGCCCAATGCTTATTTGCAAAGCTCATGATTGTGAAATTTATTAACTGGGCATGATAGCCCTTTTCTCTCTTGATAACCAAGTTGGTTTTATTGCTTGGGATTTTGCAAATTTTTGAATGTTTTTGATGAAGATTGATTTTCTCAGGATTTTGATCTTTTAGGATTTTTGAAGAGTTTTCCAATTTTTTAAGATTTTTTCAAGACATTAGAATGGCCCCCTAGTCTAGTGGACCAGTATTAACCATGGAAAAGTGCTTGGTGCTCAGAGGTGAATGTGCTTCTGGATATAGCTTGGGTAGTGAGTCTTGCATTTGAAATGTTCTCAAGCTTTTGATCTTGGAGTTCATTGATGGTGAAGCTAGATTTGAACACTTGGCGGCTGTTTGCCAGGTTTTCACCAAGGTACATACTCAATAGCACCTGATTACCAGGTTTTCACTGAGAGAGAGATTTTATTTCTCTTTACTATTTTTTTTTTTAATTTTTTAATTTTTTGTTGTCGCCAAGGCGCCTGATTGCCAGGTTTTCACCAAGAAAACTTTTGTATTTTTTGATTTTTTTTTGGTTATTTTTTGGATATGTAGATAGGTGCCTTAACCATAGAGACCTAAAGGGTAGAATCTCTTGAGGTGCATGTTGTTGATGTATCTGGGGAGTTGATCTCCTTCTGGTGTCACCAGTATGAATGCCCCACTCTGGGTAGAGCTGACAATGATAAATGGTCCTAGCCAGTTAGGCTCAAACTTTCTGGGTTTGACTCACTCTGCTTGGTTCTTTTGATTTTCCATGAGGACAAGGTCTCCTACCTCAAATGTTCATGGATTCACCTTCTTGTGATAGTTTCATCTAAGGCGATTCTGATAGCCTTGTAAGTGGTTGAAGGCATGCTATCTTCTTTCATCTAGTAACTCCAGTTCACTGAGCCTTGCAACTTTGTAGTCTTCATCTGAAACTAGGTTCTTTAATAATATCCTCAAGAATGGGATTTCCACTTTGAGGGGTAATACCACCTCTAATCCATAGACTAGGGAGAAAGGAGTGGCTCATGTAGGTGTTCTCACACTAGTTCTGTATGCCCATAATGCTGGACTAAGCTATAAATGCCAGTCTCGCTCTGATTCATTCACTATTTTCTTTAATATTTTCAAGATTGTCTTGTTTGTAGCTTTGGCTTGGCTATTCCCTTAAGGATAATAAAATGAGGAGAACCCTTGCTTTATATGGAAATATTTTCATAGCTCTTCAACATCCTTATTTTGGAAAGGTGTACCATGATCTGTCAGGATAGTTTGAGGGATCCTGTATTGACAGATAATGTTGTTAGGTATGAACATTGCTATTTGCTTTCCAATTATGTAAGTGAGGGGAATTGCTTCCAACCACTTGGTGAAGTACTCTGTTGCTTCTATGATGTATTTGTGTCCATTTGCTGAAGAAGGTGTAATTTTGCCTACCAGGTCAAATCCCCACATGGAAAATGGCAATGGTGATGTGATAGGATTTAGTTCCTGGGCTGGTGCATGGATGAGGTCTCCATGAATCTGACATTTTCTACACCTTTGTCCATGAATCTAACATTGTCTACACCTTTGTGTGCATCTTTCTCTATTGTGGGCCAATAGTATCCCATGCAAATGATCTTCTTAGTTAAGCTGTTGCCACCTCCGTGGGTTCCACATATTCCTTCATGTACCTCATACAAAGATTTCTGGGATTCTGTGGAAGTGAGACATCGTAGTAGTGTTCCATCTAGACTTTGTTTATATAAAGTAGTTGAGAGGATGGTGTACCTAGAGGCTTGGTGGATGAGGGACTTTCTCTGGTTCCTAGACAAGTTGGGAGGTAAGAAACTATTTTGGAGGTAGTTATAGACATCTTGGTACCATGGGTTTTCAGGACCAACAAGGATACATGTTAATTCTGTGATAGATGCTTGATGTGATGGAACCAAGAATTTCTCTACTAGAAATTAGAATCTTGTTTCATTGCCTAGCATATCAATCAATGATGCTATGGTAGTCATTGCATCTGCATCTTTGTTCTGTGCTCATGGGACTTGCTCAAAGAAGATGTAATGGAACTTGGTGCGTAGTGTTTCCATCTATGCTTTGTATGGTATGAGCTTCTCATCTTTGGTCATATAATCATTGTTGACTTGATTGATGATCAAATGTGAGTCTCCAAAGACCTTAAGGTTCTTGATTCTCCATTGAATTGCTATTTTTAGACTGATGACCAGTGCTTCATATTCTGCTATGTTGTTTGTGCATGGGAAGTTGAGTCTGAAAGACTTTGGAATTATATCATGATCTAGAGTGATAAGCACTATCCCTGCCCCCGCACCATGGTTCATGCATGACCCATCAAAATATAGTTGCCATACCTTGATTGCTGGTTGTAGTGTCATAATAGATTCATTAGGAAAGTAAAAAATAATAGGTTGATGGTCCTAAATGGGTGCCTCTACTAATTGATTCGCAATCACTTTCCCTTTGATGGCCTTTCTATCTATGTACTCAATGTAAAACTCACTTAGGATCATTACCCACTTTTCAAGTCATCCGGTGAGCACTGCTTTTTCTTAGGAGGTACTTTAAAGGATCAATATTTGTGATCAACTTGGTTTGGTGACTCAACATATAATGTCTCAGCTTCTGGGAAGCGAAGACAACTGCAAGACATGACTTTTCAATTGGCGTATAGTTGAACTCATATCCTACCAATGTTCTAATTAGATAGTAGATGGCCCTTTCTTTACCTGCATCATCATGTTGTTCCAGGAGTACTCCTAATGCTGAATCCATTGCTGAGATATACAAAAGAAATGGTGTACCTTGGACTAGTGGCACCAATATAGGAGACTTGAGGAGGTATTCCTTGAATATTTGGAATGCTTGTTCGCATTGCTTGGTCCATATGAATTTGATGTCTTTGTGCAGTAGATGTTGGAATGGGTGAAACTTGTCTACTAGCTGAGCTATGAAGCACTTGATTGATTGGAGCCTTCCTTGTAACCCTCTTAGTTGCCTCAGGTTCATTGGAGGAGGCATGTCCAATATTTCTTTAACTTTCTCTGGGTCTAATTCGATGCCTCTATGTGACACTATGAACCCTAGTAGCTTTCCTGCTGTGACACCAAATGTACATTTCTTTGGGTTTAGATGGACCTTGAATTCCTACATTCTATCAAAGATTGGTCCCAATACTTGTAGATGATCCTTGCGAAGCATTGAATTGGATAGTATGTTGTCCACATAGTCTTCTATTGTCTTGTGGATGAGATCATAAAATATAGTTGTCATAGCCCTTTGATATGTTGCACCCATATTTTTAAGACCAAACGACATAACATCCCAATAGTAAGTGCCCCAAGGACATGTGAAAGATATTTTATGTTGGTCTTCTGGTGCGATCCTTATCTAATTATACCCTGAAAAGCCATCCATGAGTGATAGCATTTGATGTCCAGTGGTTAGATCTACTATCATGTCAATGTTAGGTAAAGGAAAATCATCTTTTGGACAAGCTATGTTGAGATCTCTGAAGTCTGTACAAATTCGTATCTGACCACTGTGCTTTGTAACTGGCACCAAGTTAGATATCTAGTCTTCGTATGGTATTGGTCTTATGAATTTGGCATCTAGGAGCTTTGTCAACTCTTCCTTGACTAGAAATGCAACATGAGGATGCATCTTTCTTAGCTTCCGCTTGACAGGTTTGGCATTGGGTAGCAATGGGAGATGGTGTAGTACTAGCTCTAGATCTAACCCTGGCATATCTGAGTAGGACCATGTGAAATTGATCATCCTTTCTTTAAAGAAGCTGATAAATTGTTCTCTCTCCTCAGGGGTGAGTGATTTTTTCAAGTATATGTTCTTTGGGTTCTTGTCATCTCCCAACTTGATTTCCTCTATTTCTTTTGTTAGTAATGCTGATTTCTCCTCTGTCAAGGGGAGGAGTTCTTTCTTTCCATCTTCTAGTGCCTCAATGAGGCTTTTTTCTAGAAGATACATCTTGTTTTAGATTTTTATCATTCTTTTGTTCTTTTTACTTTTGTGGACTAGAAAGAGGAGCTGCCTCCCTGAAATATGCCACTCTGTCAAGGTTAATGAAGAAGCATGCCTTGTGGTCTCCTGATGGAATGCCTTCCCTAAGTCCCACAAAATAAAAAATAGCCTCATTGTTCTTGAAGACATCTAAATCAGGGGGTCCTTGTTGATCCCACTCTATTAGCTCAGGGTGTACAAGACAGATACTTTCATGGTTGTTTGACTCTAGTTGACTGAAAGGGACTACAAATATGGTTCCTACAAAACTGGACTATGATGTGGATGCACCACTTGAGGTTTGATAAATGACATGCGTATCTATGCAGGGTTGTTTGGCAATGGACAATTGGTCAAATAAGTCTTCTAGGTTTATGATAGTGTTTGACCAAGGGGAATAATCTGGGATCGACGGTCCAGAGTCATGAAGGGATCTCCACTCATACTCATGGGAGTCAGTCTCAATAGAATGCTCATCAGATGTCTCACTTCCTTCGTTATCATTGATTGCTATGTGGAGGTCTATTCAGGTTTGTGTGGTTCCCTCTTCAGTGGGAAACAACTATGCTAATATGTTGCTTATCAAGACATGTTCTATGTTGTGCCCCCGGTACATCTCTGCTATTTATTCCTGATCAACTTGGATGTCTTGGATTATAGGACCAGTTCTTTGTTGTCCATAGCCCAATCCTCTCTTCTTTCTCTGGGTTGGTGAGAGAGACAATTCCATTAGGCCTTGCTGTCTTTCCCCTAGGCCAGTTGTACCATTATACCCGAATCTTTGTAACATTGTATAACCATTACCATAGTTTGAAAAGGGTAGGGTTTGTCAGATTGTCTCTTGTGGGTCTTGGTATAACCATGTACTGATATCTTGTTCAAATGGATTTTCTTCCGCTATGTCTCCCCATCTGACAAAGGTTGTGGGTGAACATCTGAATAGAATAGGCTATTGAGTTTCTGTTGTAATAAAAAGTTGTGGCATGCCATAAGTTCTCAGGCTCTGATGCATGTGCGTTATGGTGAAAGCCTCTTCATATCTATACTCATCATAGCCTTTGTCGGTGATGGATATTTTTCCCGCTTTTCATGTGACATCCTTAAGATTTGAATCTGAAGAGGAGGGGATACTTGCATTTTGGTTAATGGCTATCTTTCCTGCTGTCCGTGTGACATCCTTGGGATTTTAATCTGAGGAGGATGGGATGCTTGCATCTTGGTTTGAGGGTACCTAGTTATCAGTGCTGATTTGGACAACATTACAGTATTGGAAAGGATTGGGATCTCCCTCTATGATGATTTCCTCTCCCTGGTGTGGGAAATTGATGCATTGATGGTACGTCATAGGTACAGATTGCATTTAATGTATCCAAGGTCTCCCTAGTAGCATGTTATATCCCAACTCAAGATCTAGGATCTGGAAGGGAGTGTTTTTGACCACTGGACTGATATGGATAGGTAGAATATTAATACCTTTAGAGGACCTTTCCTCTTCATCATAAGCTCTGATATTTATGCTCCTTGTGACATCAATTCTTGATTTGGAAGAGCCCAGTTGTTTGATTAACTTTAGTGTACAGATGTTTAACCTAGCTCCACCATCAACAAGGACCCTACAGATAGCACTTTTGTGGACCTGGACAAGTAAGTGTAAAGGATCATTGTGCAGGGATTTATGCGGTGGTACATCACGATCCATAAATGTGGCATGTTTGTTAGAAGCTATATGGTTAACCATCACTTGGAAGTTCTTAGGTGTTATGTCCCTTGGGACAGATGCATTCTAAAGGGCTTGGTCAAGTGCTAGTCTATGCTGTGGAGATATACGCAATAGGTCAAACATGGAGATCTAGGCAGGTGTGCGCTTTAGTTGATCCACTATGCTTGGCTGTGGATTTGAGTTTTCTTTAGGATTGGTAGATACAGTAGATGAGGATGGTACTCCTTGCAAGATGAATCTGGCACGATGCATTGTCACAACACATTTGTTACCTTGGTCTTTCATAGTGATAGTAGCCACATGGCTATCTGAAGGATTGAGGCAATTGATAACATTATCACTGTTGGCATATGTATAGTTAACTTGTTTTTCCTATCCACCAAACCCAGAGGCTTTTCCCTTGTTGTGATCATGAAAGGTATCATTGAAGATAGTGTGATCAGTTGTGCCTTTGGTTTGGGTATTTTTCACATCAATGGCCCCTATGTTAATCAGGTCTTGGATAGCATGTTTCAATCGGTAACAGTTAGATGTTTTATGTCCTTTCACCTGATGCAACTTGCATATGTCCTTGTCATTATACCACCTTGGTTTTTTTTCATCCTGTTCAAAGTCCTTGATTTATAGAAGAGTGATAGTGTTTGATTGTATCAACTTGCATAAAGCTAATTCTATCGGCTCTCCTAATGGTGTGAAATCTTGTTGCTGGAATTGAAACTGTGGTCTACGTTGATTCTCTTGTTGACTGTTTGACACAACGACCACTTGTACAGGGGGAGGTTGGTTTTGGGTGTATGCTTGTTGAGTGGGCCCTGTGGGTTTTTGGTTGGCCACAGGTGCACCTTGTAGTGACACCTTGGGTTGTGCATAGTTGACTGTCTTCACATCAATGACACCATCGCTAGTGACATTTTTGTTTTTGTTCCACCACTTAGCTTTGTTTGTTGCATTTTTGTTTGTATTCATTTGTGTTGGATCTGTAAGGATTCATCATTTGACTAAGTTCTTCTCACAACAAACTCCTCATTCAATGAGTTGTGTAAAGTTCAGAGCTAACTATAACTCTGTTGTGAATGACATGTCTGGAATTAGATTGTCAACAAATATGACTATTAGGTCTTGTTCGGGCACATCATATGTTATGCAGTTTGTCGTATTTCTCCATCTCTATAGGAACTTCACAAAATACTTACCATCCTTCTGTTTGATATGGAAAAGGTCCTTGATGCTAACCTTGCGCTCGATGTTATGATGGAAGTGAGCTATGAACTTTTCAGCCAGTTCTCCCCAAGACTGAATGCCATGAGGTAAATATGAGAACCATTCCATTGCTAGTTTGGCCAAGCTTTGTGGGAAACAGTCGCATTAAATATGTCTCATCATGGCCAACTTCAACGCAGCTAGCAAAAAACTCTCAAATATGTTCAATAGGGTTGGTATTGCCCCTATTTTTTTCAAATTTTGGTACCGAGAAGTGATTTGGGAACAAAGACATGTGGAGAGAATGGTCAAAGGGGTATGGCTGTAAATCCTCTATGGCTAGGATTTAGTTTACCCTTGATTTTTCATATCCCTCATTTGGGTTTGAAGGGTTTTCATTTGTTGCATTAACATGTCCATTTGATATTGAGGTTGGTGTGTGAGGACATTCCTCTGTGCTGTAGTGGGTATGAGGCTACGCCTCTGTGTCCCTTGAGTAGGAACATAGGATTTCATCCTGGGGACTTGATATTGATTTCCCACTGAGTGATTTGCAAATGGGGGCACATGAGTAGCCCATCGTGGGTTTTGATGCATTTTATGTTGTGATTGAAATTGGGGTTGATATTGCTGGGGTTGATATTGCTGCTACTATGGTTGGGGTTGAAGCTAGGGTTGCTATTGTTGAGGTTGGAATTGAGGCAACTGAAGCTAGGGTTTCTATTGTGGTGGTTGGTTTTGAGGCAACTGAAGTTGGGGTTGCAATTGCAGGGGTTGGTTTTGAGGAAACTAAAGCTGGGGTTGCTGTTGTGGGGGTTGGAGCTGAGGCAACTAAAGCTAGGGTTGCTATTGCGGAGGTTGGATTGATGTCAAAATGGGTAAAGGTGTATCCTTGGGTGGGCATTGATAGTAAGTTGTACCTACAGAGATGGATTGTTGTGGGCATGAGGTGTTGATCCCAAGATTAGTATGAATTGACTACAATAGTGGTATAGTTTTAGAATAGTTGGTGTTTGGTGTAGCTTGAGAGCTTGATTGCCCCGGCCATTTGACCAAAGTTGGGAGCATACTAGTAACTTTAGGTGCACTCAGTTGCGATCCTATAATGCTTTGAGTGGAAGATGTGCTAGCTTGGTTTGTGCCATTGGTTTGACTGGGTATCGTCTGTGTCAATGTGGGTAATACCAATGGTGGGAAGATTTGAGAGACAATAAGAAGTATCTGGGGAAGCTGAGTAGTGTTTTGACCCACGAGAGGGTTTTCAGGACATATGGTTGATACACTAAATCCAGCGGGGAGTTTGACTCCCTTCTTTATCAACATGGCTAAGAAGCATTCGAGATTCATCTCTACAACAATGTCAAATACTTGTGTGGAATAAGCATCTTTCTCTATATCCTCCAGGTCCTCTTCTATGACATTTTGGAAAAGAGATGCCCCACAAGGTTGTTCAATGAACAAAGTAGAACTGGTGTTGACAAAAGGATCGTTCTCTTGCTCTATTTCCCAAGCAGGGAATCTGTTGATATATGACTCATCAAGTTGTGTTCTAGCCTTAGACCTTGTGTAAGACCCTCCATGAGGTGTTTGAGACATAGTGTGTTCTAGATTTTGTAACTAAAACAAGTGATATAAAGCAAACAAAGAAGAAAAATCCTTTCTAAGGAAGTTTGAGTTATGTTTTGGACAAGGGTAATTCTAAGGACAGATTTTGATATATCTTGATCTCAAAGTGGTGATGATGTAAAAAGATAAGATTCATCAACCTTTGCCTTGGAAAAAGTCACTTTGATAAAGATGAAGATGTTTGATATGATGAGATCAAGGTATTTTGACTCTGAGCTTTCAAACTAACAATGTTTTTGACAATAATCGTGCTTTTCAGAGAAGGGATGATCTTTAATGTTTAGAGATTCACACAATGTTTTTCATGTTTTCCTAGGATAGACACTAGTTTTGGACACCAAATGAAGAGTTATTTCAAGGTTTTTAGGTTAAAATAGGAATAAAGTATCTCTAGTCAATTACAGTACAACTCCATCGATTGCGATAAAGTAAATGGTCAATTGCAGTAGTTTGTCACCGATTGCGGTAATAAACAAGATGATTGCAGAAATAAACAAGTTAACTACGGCAGACTTCCTTCAATTGCGGCACAATGCGGGCAATTACGGTAAATGAGAAATAGTCTCAAAAAGACTAAAAGATGGGTATCACTGCTTGACAATTTTGATATTTTTTGAACAATGCTTCTGATTTGCAAGATAGTTGACATTGACAACCCTAGACTTTCACATGTTTGACTTGTTTTTGACAGTTTTGGATGTTTTGTTTTGCATTTTCAGAAATAGATCAAAGAAACAAGCATGACAGACACTGTGTTTTGAAGAATGAAGACTAATAATGTGTATGTTCTACAACTTTTTCAAGCTGCAAGGTTATTACAAGGTCTCAACAATGAACATTCAAATTAATCTAGGTCAATGGCTTTAGAATACAATGTTATAGGCCCAATGCTTGAATGTCCATTAGCTCACACAACAAGTGTCATGCTACTAGGACATGAAGGTCCATGATGTAGGCGCCTATGTTTTTGCCATTTCCAGGTATTTTTGCCATGGAGTGAAGATCTCTTTCACTACATAAATACCGTGGGACACATATGTTGGGAATCTTGGGGGAAAATTTTGCAACCCCTTGCACTATAATAAGGTACCTATTCGGAGGTAGATTGGGTTGGTATCTAATAAATCAAGGTTTTAGTAAGGGTCCATGGTGTCTCTCCAATCGGTTTGTACATGTGTGACTCACTTAAGAGCCTAGTTGATCAAGCTGGCTCCTTAGGGATATTTACCTGATCCAGACTATCACCAACACACCTCGCTCGAGCTTGGCTAGATAACACAAAACTTTGGTTCATGCCTTGTTTATATACCGATCGAAAGGATTACTGGTTTAAGGTCATTCTCCGAGGAAGAAGCGCATTCCCCAGATAGACCTTTCTAAAAAGTATAAAGGTTTCTAATCTAACCGTTTGTGCAAGTGCACCCAAAACTCAAGACACAAAGTAAATCGATTAAGCTCCAAAAGTTTGAAATGTGAACTAAGCTACACCACCATACAAGCACAAGTGTTCAATTTTAAGCCCAAAAGTAGGTGTTGATTGCTTGTTCAATTTTAATGCACCAATTTGAAATATTTTTTGCCTTGTTCAATTTTAGTCCCCACATCAATTTTAAGCCCAAATCTGAATGTGAGATGTGAGATGTTTGACAAACACTGTCCTTTTTAAACCCAAATTGACAAGCAGATTCCTTTTAGTTTGCTTTGTTTAAACAAGTTAGTATCAAAAGGATCTTTGCAAAATGAGAGTATATGTAACTTTGAAACAATGAATGATACTCACCAACAACTTACCCTTCCTATTCGTGGCAACTCATCGTCCTACAAAAAAAAAAAAGTATTAGATCTTTAGATTGCAAGATAAAGAATTTTTCATGATGAACAATTTTGTAGGTGATTAAGGTAATGCAGAGGCAATTGCAGTAGATAAAAGGTCACTGCGGCCTAAAAATATCAATTACAGAAAAGTACTTTCACTTGTGGTAAAGCACAATCAATTATGGCCTGGATCGGTCAATTACAGTATGGATCTGTCAATTGTAGTACAATTCTTCTGATTGCGGTACTAGTGGATCAATTGCGGAAAACTGTAGAAAAGATAGAGACCCAAAAGATGATAGAAAATAAATGTGGAAACCTACAATCAATTGCGGTATTAAACCAGTCAATTGCAGCACAATTTCGTCGATTGTGACAAAATACCATCAACTGTGAAATAACACAGATATTGAAAAAAAATACAGATTTTTAGATTTGCAACCGTATGGCCATGGTTGATCAATTTTGTTTGTCATCTACAAGAGATAATCGGGCTTTTGCTTCACATCGGATTCACCAAAATGTACGCCTCTTTTTGTGATTCGTGGTTCCCAAGCTTTCCAAAGGCAAGGGTTAGTAGCAAAGGTTTTACAAATGATATAAATTAAGCACACAAGAACTACTAAAATGAATAACTTGAAACATAACCAATAAAATGTGCAAGAACAAGAAAGGAAAAAAAATGAATGCAAACCCCGAAGTACTTGAAGCTTCTATTGTCTCTCCTACTCATTCCGAAATGATGTTCTTGATGCTCAGTATTGGTGTGGGCAGCATCTGTGACTTGAGAAGTGTTGAGAATTTTCTAATTGAAATGAGTGTGTGATCACAAGATGGCTTGAATGCTAGAACCAAACTGACATAGTAATGGCGCACGAGAGCTTGAAATCCTGGATCCTTCAAATGGTTATGAAGGGTTTATTATATAGGAATTAGGGATGAAATAAATTGTTGAGATCAATCCCAGAGATAGGGAGATGAATGGTTGAGATCAAAGGGAACCAGAGAAGCCATTAGTAAACTCCACTTCTTCAATTTGTAAAGAGGAGACAGAGTTTGGTTGACTGAAGAGATAATTGTGAGTTACCTTTTTGAACTGAAAAGGTGGGTGAAGTTACCCATGTGGATTGGAGAGGTGGGTGAAGTTACCCATGTGGACTGGAGAGATGGGTGGAGTAACCCATGTGATTTGATTGGAGTTATCTCTTTGAAGATAAATGAATATTTAATTCATTTATTTAATTAAAGTTTTCAA
>MU227058.1:4675374-4700922 GCA_018584345.1 Thuja plicata
AAATAAAATTAATTATTTAATTAATTTTGGGAATTTGATTAGATGATTTGGGGAATGAATTTAGAGGAAAATAGATGATTAATTAATGATTAAAAACCATTAAGTAATAGATGAAAATTAGTGTTTTAATGTAAAGTCGCAAGCCTATCCATTTTTGGGTGTCTACAACATCTAACCCTTGGACCTCATCTTGGTAGCCTCTCTGGACCCCAACGTGAAAGTGACCATATGCAGTATCAGTAATCCTTTCATACAAACAAGGAAAACTAACTATGCTAGATCATGATATCTCACTGGACAAACAAGAAATTTCTCCCACTCCCATCCTAGCCTTTACTAGCACTCAAGGCATGGGTGAAGCACACAATTATCTTATTAATGTTTCTCTCCTAATAAATTTATTAAGTTACCACTTTATTAAGCCACTTACAATGACTGATCTTAGCAGCCACTTGAGGGCCCCGATGCTCATTGTAAACCACCTCCCCTCTATGCCCTACCCTAATTCTACAACCAAAATAACAAAGAGAAGGAAACACCAAAACCATGAAATAATTCTCACTAATCATCAAGTCATGAAAATCACCAAGTAAAGTACTGGAGCATAATAAACAATATCACCCCTATACAAGGATTCAAACCATCAATCCCATAGCAGACATCTCAATAAATCATCCACCCCGTAATGGATATCTCAATCAAACAATCACCAAATTATTATAGTTCCATATCACAAGATCAATGATCATCAACAGCATCTCTCTCCAAACATTGAGTAAAATATAAATCATAAGGCCATCATTCAGACTATAGAAAATCAAAATAAAAGAAACAAGGTGACCAAATAGATAAAATCTCAGCATAACACAAATTATCACCCCTCATGGTCAGATAAAATAAATGATCAAAGACTCATATCATCAGCCACAAAAATACCCAAAATAAAACATGAACCAATCATGACTTAAATATGGTAATGAAATAACATAAACTTAAAAGTAAAAGGTATAAGACTTGGTAGAACCAATTTTTGAATAATCAAACTTTTCCTAATATTTTCTCAAAATATGTTTATTTACAATAATACAAGTTCGTGAGTTAATTATCACTATTTCATAGGGGATTAGAATTAACGTTTGCAAAATAGTGACACCACTATCTCAAATACTGTGGAAAGGGAGGTTTTCAGAATAGCGGTATAATCATTATTTCACTAACTTGAGGAGAAATCGTTAGCAATATTGCATCATACTTGGAGTTCTATTTCATTGAAGAGGTGGTGAACAACTATCAATAAGGAATCAAAGTGATGATGACAGGTGGATTTCTACAAGCATACCATTTTGAAATCAAGGGGTGTAAAAGGGACTAATCAATAAGATTATCAATGTGTAATCTATAGTAAGATTTTGATAAGACAACATGGAAGGAAAAAGATGCAAAAGACAAGTTGTGATTCATTGGTATTTATTTTCTTGCTTTTCCAAGGCAATCCACCCTACGTGAAACATTCTTTCAAGATTTAATGTGACTGCCAAGTTGATGATTGATCTCTTTATAAGATACATTTGATAGTAGCTCCATATAGCACACAGATTTTGATGACATTATTTTTACATTAGTATGAAAACAAAACTTTCAGTAAGCATACACCGAAAGAAAGGACAAAGAGTACAATTGAAAATACAGATACAAAGATCACCGAAAATGGCTAAGTACAAAGAGAACCGATGACACAACTTTGTGTGTACACTGAAAATGCAAAGTGAAATGATAAAGAGGAACCCGACATGCAAGATATAGTGCAACCCAAGAGACATTTAAAGAGAAAACCAAGAGAACAATTCAAGCAAGGAACCCAAAAAATAGTCAACTGACTTCAGAGCGTAACCGACCATCAAAAAGTGAAAGTCAGTTACAACCCGCAAAAAGTGGATCTGACTTCCACATTAGATAAAATAGTCTTATTCTATTTATAGAATCTTGATTTGTTTTTAAAACCATTTCTTTAGGGACAAGAAACATGAATGTAAGTGCTTTAATCAGTCTAACTAATTTAAAACACATAGACTAGGAGATCAAGGTAAATTTGTAAACCTGATCTTAGAGTTAACATTATTTTTTGTGAAACTTGATGATGTCAATCCATCTTATAAATAGATGATGCAATACTTCATTATACATGTGTGAATATAGAAGAGAGGATGAATGAAGCCTACAAGCACATCTATGGATCATATTGAAAATTTCAAGAACTAGAACAACAAAAGGTGAATTTGGTTAGCAAGAACCAAGAACAGAGGCTACCAAGAATCAGATGTATTATTCAATCACATTAGGTGATAATCTTATTCATGTAATCTTAAATGGATCTGTATAAGAAATAGGATATTGCATACACTAGGTCAAATTGTAATTTTCTATCATTCTAACAAGTGGAGCAAAGTGTAAAAACCCTTTCAAGGAAGGTGGATTTAACAGTCCAACTATAAATATCTTAACCAAGTGCACACTCAATAGTGTTACTAAAGCTCTTAACCAAGTAGAATTTAATAAGTCAGCACATATACTTTTAACCGGGTAGATCATCAGAAGTGATCCAAATTGTAAGCCTTAACCGACCCCTTCCATTTTGCAGATAATGAAGATTTTATGGGTGCCATCCCCACCGTAGTTTTTACTTCCTAACAAGAGTTTTCTGTGATAGCATATCTTTTGTTATGTGTCAATTACTTTCATGAATGTTTCTATGAATGTTCACATGTATATTAATTTTATGAATTTATATATTACATCAAGATAGTATAGATCAGATGGTTGGATAAACAATTGATTACACATAGGTTAATTGATTAAAGGATAAATTTTTTTTAGAGGTACTAATTCACCCCCCTCTCAGTACACACTTCCCATTAATTCTAACAATTGGTATCAGAGCTAAGTCTTATTTGGAAAAGCTTAAAGGCTTAAGAGAAAAGATCGTACAATGGAGAAGTACATACTTGACAAGAACATTGAAAATAAGAAGCTAGAAATTTAGATGTTTTATGAGCAATATAAAGAAGCTAGAATCAATATGATATATCTGTTAGATGAAAGAAATATTATGAAATGTCGCTGTAATGAGACAAATTATCATGAGGAAGAGATACCAGATTTATTTGAGTCTTCAGGATCAACTACAAGCAAAGCATTAGATACATCAAAAGAAAGCATCACAAGCCTAACTAAAATCAATCAAGATCTGGCTGGACAAGTTAAATCTCTACAAATCGGTCAAGAGATATAGATGGTAAGGATGATTGATGTCATGAACAATGCTAGACAAGATAAGCAAGAAAGAACACTAGCTATTGATGATAGAAGAAAGATTACAGAAAAGCTACAAGAGAAAGAGTCTGAAATACAAAGACTTAAGGAGCATCACCATGAGATTACAAATCAGATTATTCTTATGAGTTAAGAGGCAAAAAAAATAAATGTTGAACTCATTGAAATAATAGAAGCTATCGGTGAGCTAAGGGATGAGAATGAAAATTTGAAATATGAAATAAGAATTCAGCAGTAGCATGATGAAATTATCAAGAAAGCTGAAGAAAGCAATAAAAGAATGGATGATTTTCTTGAAGGACAACAAAGAGTCAATAGCAACACTGGTCTAGGATTTACCGAGAATGAAGAATCATCAAATCAAGCTGATCCAAAGAATGTATATAAAAATCCAAGAACAAGAAAGCTGACATGCAATCACTGTGGAAAGCAAGGTCACACATCAAATGTATGTAGAGGCAAAGTGAAAGGTATTCCTAAATCTACATCTTCATTCATAGGATTTTGTTATAAATATAACAAGAAAGGACATAAAACATATGAATGTAAGTTTGAGATGAAACAACCAAGGAAGGAAACCTACATGGAAAAATATTGTCCTACTTGCAAAATGAAAGGGCACACAACTCTTGAATGCTGGAAAAAGAAAAAGGCAAGCATGGAAGCCTAAAGGTCAAGAAAATCCCTATCAACCAAAAAGAGTCGATAACTAGTATGTATGGGATTATGACACTTGGAAAAATTGTACAGCATGTGGAAGATTTGGTCACATTGATGCAAACTGTATGAGACAATGGATTAGAAAGTCTAGAGGCTAGACTAACCCCAGAATGGAATGATTACAGTGTCATAAAGTTGGTCATCTCAAGAAAGATTGCAAAGAACAAATGACAAAAACCAACACATATCCCAATGGAAACACCATTGAAGACATCTAGAGAGAAAGAGACAAAATGTGGAGAGAGCTTCAAACAATGATGAAGCTGGACCGAGCAATGCAAATGGTGACACCCCATCCACTGGATCCGGTGACATCACCACCCCCACCTAAGTAGAACAAGTAAGTATGGAATTGCATTACACTATGTAATATTTTACATCAGTTCCATAATATGTTGATAAAATGCCAAATTAGCATAAGTAAAGATGCATCATGGTATTACTTATTAAAATTTGTGATAACTATGCTATCAGACATACATACCAAAATCCGCTGGTATACAATCAAAGCTGAGATTGCCTACACTTACTGAGAATCATCGGTTAACATGAGAAAGAAAAGTTGCTAGTGTAAACTGAGCCTTGTCGGTAACCAAGCAAAGTGAACAAGTTTTTTGCAATACCAAAACCCGTTGGTAAAAACAAAGAGTTAAATGACTGCCCTGAAATGTCACATTGTCATTGAAGGGAAGTTAATGTCTTACCTGATGAAATCCGTCTTCATACACCAAAGCATAGGTAAGCATTATTAACTCACCTTTTAGGGAAAATAACTATAAAAAGGCGATGGAAGGGTCTCATTGTTCACCACGACCAGAGCAGAGTGACAAGAGCAATTTTTATGCAAACAATGACATGATCATAGAGAAACATCAACTCAACCACTAACACTCCAAAGTAGATCAAAAATCATTATAGGTGTAAACAGTAAGTTCTACAATAACTGACAACTCTATTTTGCACATTTCTTAGAAAGCCCTAAATCTAAAAAATGGCCACAACTTCAAGAACCGTCAAATCAAAGAACACCAAGAAGGATGAGTTTAACCTCATCAAGAATTTTGCATGTGAGGAACCACACTACAAGATTCACCCTGAGGTTTCTTCACAACCTGATGATGCTAGAGCATTCTTGCGAATACTAGCTAGGGTTTTGCTTGTCGAAGATGTGCGATCATTCATCCACTGTAAGATTGCAAAAATTGGCGACTCAAAATTAGAACAAGCTTATAAGAAGCTATTCAACAAAGACGGATATTTAAAAGATGAGGATAAACACATAGAGGTGAAAGGGATCACTAATTCCCTGTTATTCCTGAAAGACTTCAAAACCAAGTGGATTCGGTTAGTATTGAGCCGAATGCACAATCAAAAACTATGGCTGGATGAACCAAACATCATAACCCAAGATGTTATCCATGTAGTCACTAGTTACCTTGTAACTGAAAAGGTAAAAGCACTGAAGCACCCACCCAAGGCTGAGAATGAAAAGATCACATGAGCCAAATGGGATGACAGAGGATTAAAGGTATCCACCATTACCGATGATGAGATGAAATTAAGAGCATGTGTTCTAGGCTACAAATTATTTCAAGCCAGCAGGATGAACAACATAGCATCTGGTGCAGTAGACACAACATACAAGATTGTGAAGAAAGGCACTCAATTAGATTTATCTGAACTTCTACTAAACTAGTTAGAAGATAATTTGAAGACTATAAGGAATGCAAAGAAAAACACATGTAAGTTTGTCTCACTTATCATGTGCATTTTCTTCTACTTTCAAGAGACATTTCCTTCTATAAGAGATATAAAATGGGATTCCAAAAAACTGGTCACCATGCAAATCAATGAACACATAACCTCACTGGGAGACAATTTTGAAACAGTCATGGATGAATACTTTAATGTATTCAAAGATCGAATGCAGAAGAGGGTAAGGATCCACGAGAAACTCATTGAGAAGTTTAAAGATGAAATTTTTTTCATGGTTGATACAGACCACACATATATCAAGCCTGCTATACCAAGGACAACATGGCTACAACCATTAGAATTTGAGATAAATATTGATCAAGCATCTAAAGCAATTGATGTATTGTTAAATGAACCATTAGATAAGAAACAACCTAAGTTTGGAACTTATGAGGAGGCCAAACCAAGAATCAAATCTGGCCTAGTTGTAAAGAAAATTGTCAGGAAAAAGGAAAAAATGGTCAAGAACCTCAAGAAAATACTGTCGACAACAGAGGGAGAAACCGAATAGGAGGAAGAAGCTAAAAAGGAGGAAGAGACTAAAGGACAGCTACCTAATGGTGAAGCTAGAGAAAAGAATGACTCCAAGGCCACAAAGTCTGATTCACCACCTCCTCCACCAACCAAGAAGCCAAGAACCACAACTACTTTAATAACAAGAAGCCAAACAACCAATGATTCATGTCCTTTACCTTTGAAGAAAGGAAAAGTTAGAACATACAAGAGGAAAAGGACCACACCGAAAAGAGGGCCAAACAAAAGAATAAGGAAGCTGATCAGGACTAGAGAAGACATTGAGGACACCGAGCAAGATGAAGGTGTAGAGGTAGAAAAGGTTAAAGCTCCTGGAAGTATTGATGAGATATGAAAATCTATTGCAAATTCAGGATCTATCATAGATTCTAAGATTAGAAGATGGTTGAAACTTGATCCAGAAGATCAGAACAAAGTTGAAGATGCTATCATAGCAAAGATGTATAAATTCAAGTATGTACCAATTCAGTTTGAAGGAAATAATGTACCAAGGGAACTCTTGGATAGACTATATGCTAGATGGACATTTTCCTTAAAGAATGAAAAGGAAATAAGGGAAAGTGTACTTGTTACTCTCATGCCTTCTGAATCCAAGAAGGAAGAAATTGATGAGATGATAGAGAAACACAGAAAGGAGTTCTCACCCAAGTTGAGAGCCTACAAATTTCTTGAAGGGAGGCTTATAGAGCTTGAAAAAGAAAGCCACAAGAAATGGAGTAAAATACTCAATAGACCTATTGAGGAAGATAGGCCCAAGAAAGACCTACAACAGAAAGATATTGATAAGGAAACTCAAGAAAAAATATTAATCAAAGATGCAAAAGATGATACATTAGTTGAGTTAGAAAAGGAAGAACAAGACACAACCGGAAATAAAAATATGGATGTTGCAGATGAAACATGGCCTGACACTACAAAGCACAAAATTGTGGTTAACACAATCATTGACAAAACTGATGATCCAACAAAAGAAGTTAAGAAAGATGAAGATGTCAATACTACCAAGGACACAACCAATGAGCAGGTAAACACATTTTATACTGCACAGGTGAACATACCAGGAAACATGCCAATAATCATACAAGAAATCAATATTCTACAAGAAAAGATAAGTCACCTAAAAGATATTCAAGCATTCCCAAGGATGCAGGGGAAGAAGGAAAGAAAGACAACACCGATGATCAGAAAGACATTAGAGACACTCATATAGTAACCAATACTAACAAGGTTATAGGAGGAGATACAAAACAAGTAGATGGAGACACAACAAAGAAGGATGCACAGGCAAAGATAGATAAAGTGCATAAGGACACCAATGAAGGAGAAAAACCCAAAGATGTCACTCTTGAGGATACCAAAATAGTTGCTACCGACAATGTAAAAGTTAATGTGGAGACATCTACAAAAAACTGACAAGCTGACACTGAAACACAGTAGCAAAAAGAAGCACCACAAATCACTTCATCAAGCACAACAAATAGCTGAGAAACTAGCAATGGTAGTACATTCAAGTGCAACTCAAAAGAAGAAGAAATCCAAGAAGAGTAAGTTTGAAGTCACTTTAGATGAAATCATTGAGATACCCAAATGTGACCCAACTACACTTGATTATGAAGCATTGAAAGAATACGGTAAAATATGCCAAAGGAAGACATTATATGAGAAGCTGAGGAAATAGCACCGAGACTACATGGTAATAGAAACAACAAAGGACATATTGCACAAAATTGTACCCAATTTTGATGTTGAACAGAATAAACCAATACTTGATCAACTAGCCACTCTCACCAAAGCAATTACAACATAGAACATTGATGCAGAGAAGGCAATAGAAGAGAGAGCAGAGAAGAAGTACCAATAGAAACTTATTGAGAACATCAGCCAAGAAGTGGTAGTCAACAAGGTAAGGCTTTCATAATTCATTAGTGAATTAGATCCAATTATAACTGAAGCTATTTCCTTGATTAAAAAACTAAGCACAATGGAAGAGTTCACTAAAGAGAATAGTGAAAACATAGAAAAGTTAGATTCAGATCTAGCTAACAGTGCTAACAACTTAACCACCAATGAAAATGCACTAAAGCTGCATTATGAGAAAATCATTGAAATAAAAAGGTTAAGGTAGGAACTGTGGGAAGCTAAGACACACTTCAGGGAAGAAGTCACCGAGTTTCAAGCTTAACTTATACCAAATCTTACACTACTTCAACAACACATCAGTTCAACAAGGCAACTGATAGAAACCCCCAAGATGTTTGTAGCAGACAACATCTACGATATGCATTCCAAGATCACACTCGAGTGCATGGCTCTAGAGAAATCAAAGAAAAAATGAGAGAAAATGATGGAAGACATGAATTCTTCAAACTCTCACATTTTTGATAAGCTATAAGGTATAAACCTTTGCCCTTAATATCAAAAAAGGGGGGAAATGATATTTTAGACATCCAAAAATATTAATATTATTTTCCCTCTTATTCCTCTAACTATTTAATTCAATCAATTAAATAGTTTCATTTGCTAGTATTTATCAATAGCTTAAATACTATTTTAATGTATTTCATTTAAATAGATTTGTCTCATAAAATCTCCTTTTTAATAAATTTACATTTATTAAATCCCCCATATTCCTAATTCTTCTAAAACATGATTTATTCAAATCTAATTTGAATTATAATCTAAATCCTAGCTAGGAACCTATTAACCCAACCTAGAGACCTACTCTAAGCCTACCCTATTCCTACCCTACTCCCATCACCTCATTCCCTAAGAATATTTCCCCACCTAACTATCCTCTGATCTTTCTTAATGGGTGATTCCTAACCTTTTTAAGGCTAATGGAATGCTCAACCACATGGGGAAATTCTCTCTAAAATGGGCACCCATTCCTCTTTAATTTCTTCTTACAACTTTGTCTCCCACTTGTAAATATTGAGCTACTCAATATTAAATGCCAATTTTGACTCAAAATTGGCCATCTTTTCAAGTCTATGTATCCCTTATGTGGCTCTTATGTGGATACCATATAGGTGCCACTTCATCCCAGCCTCTTCCTCTCTCCAAAACTCTATAAATAGAGGCCTTCTCCTCTTCATTTGACATCTCTCAATTTTCATTGTTATCATGCTATTTTGCATTTAGAAGTTCATAGCTCTAGATTTCATGTTTTTATATGCTCTTATTTTATGCTTAAATCACTTAGATATTACATGCTAGGTTCTTTTTTTTGGTTAAAATGAATCATGGTTTTCATCTCATATCATAACATAGCATAGTTCTTGAATCATAGCTTTCAATCTTTTATCTTGCATATCAATTTGAGCATCATCTTTGGGAAGGATTTAAGACTAGTTTTCCATACTATTTCTTGAATTTATTCTTTGATTCCAAGCTTGCATTCCATAGTTGCATTGTCTTGGGGATTCATGTCATTTGTGTGTTTGAGAGAGCACACCTACATATCTTTATCAAGAGAAAATCTAATAAGTAGTAATAGGGTGCAATTTACTTATTTTAAGCTTAATCTGATGTTATGCTGATTTCTTTGTTGCTTGCTTTCTCTTTCATGTGTCTTTGGATCGATTATATGTGCTAACACCACTAATGTTTTTATGTTTGAGCTTGCTCCCAATAGATTGGAGATTTCATCGTACACAGATATGTACTCAGATGGGAAAATGATATGTATATGTACTATACAGAGAGAAATATATGATATGTACGAATAGGAAGGAAACTATATAGTACTACCGAAAAAGGGAAAAATAATGATATACTAGCATATACATAGGGGGAGTCATGAAATGACTAAGGATTATATATGTTGTACATACTTAACATTTTGTTAGTATTTTACACATATCAGTTTTTGATACTAATGTCAAAGGGGGAGATTGATGACATTATTTTTCCATTAGTATGCAAACAACAGTTTTGGTAAGCATACACCAAAAGACAAGACAAAGAGCACAACCAAAAATACAGATACAAAGATCACAAAAAATGGACAAGTACAAAGAGAACCAACGAAACAACTTTGGGTGTACATAAAAAATGCAAAGTGAAAAGGATAAAGAGGAACCCAACAGAGGAACCTGACATGCAAGATATAGTGCAACCTGAGAGATAGTTAAAGAGAAAACTGAGAGAACAGTTCAAGAAAGGAACCCAAAAGAGAGTCAATTGACTTCAGAGCATAACCGATCGTCAGAAATTGAAAGTCAATTACAGTCCGCAAAAGGTGGATCTGACTTCCACGTCAGATAGAATAGTCTTATTCTATTTATAAATTCTTGATTTGTTTTTAAAACCATTTCTTTAGGGAAAAGAAACATGAATTTAAATGCTTTAATTAGTCTAACTGATTTAAAGCACATAGACTAGGAGATCAAGGTAAATTTGTAAACCCAATCTTAGAGTTAACATTGTTTTTTGTGAAACTTGATGATGTCAATCCATCTTATAAATAGATGATGCAATCATTCATTATACATGTGTGAATATAGAAGAGAGGATGAATGAAGCCTACGAGTGCATATATGGATTAGATTGAAAGTTTCAAGAGCCAGGACAACAAAAGGTGAATTTGGTTAGCAAGAACCAAGAACAGAGACTAACGAGAATCAAAGGTATTATTGAATCACATTAGGTGATAATCTTATTCATGTAATCTTAAATGGATCTGTATAAGCAATAGGAGATTGCATACACCAGGTCAAATTGTAATTTTCTATCATTCTAACAAGTGGAGCAAAGTGTAAAAATCCTTTCAAGGAAGGCGGATTTAATAGTCCAACTATAAATCTCTTAATCGAGTGCACACTCAACAGTGTTGCTAAAGCTCTTAACCAAGTAGAATTTAACAGGTCTCCATAGATATTCTTAACCGGGTAGATCATAAGAAGTGATTAAAATTGTAAGCCTTAACCAGCCCCTTCCAATCTGTAGATAGTGAAGATTTTGTGGGTGTCATCCCCACCATAGTTTTTACTTCCTAATAGGAGTTTTCTACGATATCATATCTTGTGTTATGTGTCAATTACTTTCATTATTGTTTCTATGAATGTTCACATGTATGTTAAGTTTATGAATTGATACATCTTACATCAAGATAGTATAGATCAGATGGTTGGATAAAAAATTGATTACACAAAGGTTAATTGATTAAAGGATACAAAATTTTTAGAGGTACTGATTCACCCCTCCCCTCTCAGTACACACTTCCCATTAATTCCAATAGATTTATGTAAATTTGGATAGCAGAATGGGTTTTCCATTAGTTGAAGGAACGTCGAATGAAAATCCATGTTCGATTCTCGTACCAACTTTGGATTTTGATGAAGAAAATCAGCAAGATATCTTGAGTGATCTCATGTTAGCATCTTGGGACCTCTCCACTAGCTATGTAGGGTATGAGAGATTTGAGTTGGAGGTAGAGCAGGATAAGGCAGAGCTATGTGCAATTTTTGAAGATCACAGTTTTGACCATGAATAGTTTTAGGAGGAGATGAACTAACTGCTCGATGGGATCCATATAAATTAAGCACCACCTTTTTGTATAGCCATTATGAAACAATATTTTGTAATGTGTAATGATTAGGACTAGTAGGGTTGTGAAATTTTATTGGCTTGTGATAGAATCATTAAAAATGACGTGTAATGCGGTTGGAAGCTTGTCAATTCCTCTTTGAGGAATCCAAAACCATCTTGGGAGAGGTTATAAATAGTAATAGAAATTAGAAACTAAAGAGGGGGAAGAAAAAAAAGGAAAAAATGATCTATATCCATCTTTTGAAATAAAAAAGACCCAACTTTTTTGTCAAAAATTATGGTATGAAAGTTGTTTTCTTATCAAATCAATCCTCTGTAATTATTGATTTCGAAAATCAATTTCTATATTTAAAAATTGTGTAGAAAGATTATTTTTCCTTCATGTTAATGTGATCATCAAAAGGCATTTGCAAAGTTGTTGTCCTTTCTATTTTTGTTTAATTGGCTTTTTGAAAGGAAAATTAAAATCAATTGGACTAGTTAATGTGTTGTGTACTGAAGTCTTCTACATTGACAAGATTTGGTGGTTGATGGTATATCTACAGGATATAAAACTATTTTACAAATTTGTACATGAAGGTTTGATAAGAGGTGAATCTATTGCCCATTTTGGATAAGGGACTGATCTTTTGTTTTTTCAAAAGAAAGGATTTCTATCTCATTATCAAATTCATTTTATTTTCAAGAAAGTAGAAGATCGTATAGTGATTAGATAGCCAAAACTAGGATATTTAATAAGTTATAAAGGAGAAGCACACATTACTTTCAACTCTCATGCCAGGTTGGAATGATCAATAAAGAAAGTTAACTAAATCTGCCAGGAATACATTGAAGCAATTGTTTTAAAGAAGTAAGTCAAGTTGATAGTTGGGTGCACCCACCATGGTTTGGAAGAGCCAAAATAGTAGAGGAATTAACCCTTTTTGGGTGATTCATGTTTGTTGGCCATAATTGTACGTTTGAGATTATGAATGTTGAAAACTTTGTGCCCCATTCCAAACCGCAATTTTTAGAACCAATAGATTGGAGACTCTACTGGGGAGATGGTTAATGAATTCATTGGAAATGAGTCAAAGGGTTTTACTACCTATTTCAAAAAAGAAAAGGAATGGTGACTTTGCTGGATTAGTGAACTCACGATATTGTTAACAGTTCCTCTTACTAAGAGAGGTTGTGACTCTAAAGTTTTAATATAGTTGCAAGTCCTTTCTATTTGAAAATATTGAAGATGTACTCATATGGTCACCTATGTGAGGATAAAAACATAGCCATACCAGGTGATAAATTGACATTGTACCATGAAAGAGGTTTCAATATCGAAAGGTACAAAGTATTTGAATTCAAAAGAATCTTAGGTTACCCAAATTTTATCCCAGATAATGTTAAAAAAAATCTTCCAAAATTCCATGGCCTAGAAGAGGAGTCAAAAAATGAACAAATAATAAAATTTGAGTACTTGATGGAGGATAACGATGTAAACCATGAAGATGTTGTAAAGAAATTGTTTGTTCAGTCCTTGAGAGGTGATGCAAGAGAATGGTTGTATTATTTGACTCCATATTGTATGGATTCATGGGGATGTTTGAGACTACTTTTTATAGAATAATTTGGGGAAAAGGTAAGTGATTCCACCTTGCTTAAGGAATTCATAAATATTCATATTCAGATGAATGAAACTATTCCTATGTTCAATCTTAGGCTATTTAAAATGATTAAGAGGCTTCCTAATAGTATGAAACCTATTGATGGATGGGCATTATTTGTGTATCTTGATGCTTTTTGATAAAGATAAGAGTTTTAAGATAAGAATGGAAAACCCTATGAGTTTGCATGATGCTTTCCAAATTGTAAGTAATATTGAAAAGGTTGAAAAGTATGGCAGGGTGAGAACATTCAAATTTGAACCAAAGGTTTCACACTCATATCATGATTTTTTAAATAGTAGCGATAAATATGAAGGATGTAGATGCATATATGGGTTCCAAAATACAGAGGGAAATAGAATTAGATATCCTGACTATCATTCTACATACCAAAATGGTGATTGACATAAAACATGGTACACATTTGTGTGATTGGAATATGAACATAACTACTAAATCTGAAGAGAACTCTTCCTGCACTGAAGAAATAGATGATGATCAAGAAGAAGCTAAAGATAACCATTTACATATGATGATTAACCCTTTGTTCAATCAAGAAACATAAGATGAGGTAAAATAATTTTTTTTGGGAATGCAGAGGGGTGATATTCCAGTTTGTTCAAATCAATTATATGAAGAATAAAGTTGTAAGTTTGCAGACATGGAGGTAAATGAAAAGACTGATGAAACCTTTTGTATATTTGAAAAGGAGACTTTATCCGACAATCCCAATGACATAAACCTTCTTAACAGTTAGGATAATATCATTTCTCAATATCGAAGCATAGGAGAACAAGAGATATGTGAAGGAGATGGTTTTTTTTGGATGAGGATGTGTGACAGTGTGATTCTAGGAAAAACTAAAAAACCAAAATTTTGGAAACATAAAAGAAGCGATGATACTCAAACATTTCAGAGTTTTGTCACTTCCCAACCAATTTTTTTTGCAAAAGGAGAAAATTAATTTTGTGTATGCATAAAGATGAGTATCTTTTGGAATTACCTAACTAATATGTACATTATCATATTTTGGAGATGCTTTCAAAATAGGGTTTTTGACAAAGGAAAATAATGGGTTCATGATTTGGTGGCCAGAGGTCACTATGCGCTATAGGGGTAGGTCTATTTCTATTTCCAGATGAATGAGAACATTGTATCCTTCTTCCAAGAGATAACTTGATTCTTTCCATATCCATAGGGAATATGCATCCACCAGATAGAGCCACTGGTAAAACCAATTTTTGAATAATCAACCTTTTCCTAATCTTTTCTCAAAATGTGTTTATTTACAGTAATACAATTCTGGGAGTTAATTGTCACTATTTCACAGGGGAGTAGAATTAATGTTTGGAAAATAGTGACATTTCTATCTCTCATACTATGGAAAGGGAGGTTTGCAGAATAGAGGTACAATCATTGTTTTGCTAACTTCAGGAGTAAGCCTTAGCGATAGCACCATTCTTGGAATTTTGTGTCATTGAAGAGGTGGTGAACAACTATTAGTAAGGAATCAAAGTGATGATGATAGGTGGATTTATGCAGGCATACCATTTTGAAATCAAGGGGTGTAAAAGGGAATAATTAATAAGAATATCAGCGTGTAATCTATAGTAATATTTTGATAAGATAGTAAGGAAGGAAAAAGCTGCGAAAGACAAGTTGTGATTCGTTGGCATTTATTTTCTTTCTTTTAGAAGGAAAACCACCCTATGTGAAACATTCTTTCAAGATTTAATGTGGCTACCATGTTCATGATTGATCTCTTTATAAGACACATTTGATAGTAGCTCCATATAAAATATATATATATAAATTTGGATAGCAAAATGGGTTTTCCAGTAGTTGAAGGAATGTTGAACGAAAATCCATGTTCTATTCTCCAACCTGATTTTGATTTTGATGAAGAAAATCAACAAGATATCTTGAGTGATCTCATGTCAGCCTCTTGGGACCTATCCACTAGCTATGTGGGGTACTAGAGCAACATGTTCAAGTTGGAGGTAGAGCAGGACAAGGCAGAGCTGTGTGTCATTTTTGAAGATCACAATTTTGACTATGAATAGTTTCAGGAGGAGATGAACCGATTTATCGATGGAATCCATATAGATTAAGCATCGCCTTTTTCTATAGGCATTATGAAATGGTCTTTTTTAATGTGTAATAATTAGGACTAATAGGGTTGTGAAGTGTTGGCTTGCGATATAGTCATTGAAAATGATAGGTAATGCGGTTGGAAGCTTGTTTCTTCATCTTCAAGGAATCCAAAACCATCTTGGGAGAGGTTATAAATAGTAATATAAATTAGAAAATAAAGAGGGGGAAGAAAAAAAGGAAAAAACTAAGCTGTATCCATCTTTTGAAATAAAAAATACCTAGTTTTTTGTCAAAAATTATGGTATGAAATTTGTTTCTTATAAAATCAATCCTTTGTGATTATTGATTTCGAAAATCAATTGCCATCTTTAAAACTTGTGTAGAAAGATTATTTGTCCTTCATGTCAATGTGATCATCAAAAGGTATTTGCAAAGTTGTTGTCCTTTTACTTTTTATCTAATTGGATTTTTGAAAGGAAAATTAAAATCAATTAGACTAGTTAATGTGTTGTGTACTTAATTATTCTACATTGATTGGATTTGGTGGTTGATGGTATATCTACCGAATATAAAACTGTCTTACAAAGTTGTATATGAAGGTTTGATAAGAAGTGACTCTATTGCCCATTTTGGATAAGGGACTGATCTTTTGTTATTTTGAAAGAAAGGATTTATTTTTCATTATAAAATCCATTTTATTTTCAAGCAAGTAGAAGATCATCTAGTTATTAGATAGTTAGAACTAGGAGATTTAAAAAGTTAGAAAGGAGAAGCGCATGTTACTTTCAACTCTCATGCCAGGTTGGAATGATCAATAAAGAAAGTTAACTAAATCTATTGGGAATACACTGAAGTAATTATTTTAAAGAAGTAAGTAAAGTTGATAGTTGGGTGCACCCACCATGGTTTGGCAGAGCCAAAAGAGTAATGGAATGAACCCTTTTTGGGTGATTCTTGTTTGTTGGCCATAATTGTATGTTCGAGATTATGATTGTTGACAATTTTGTGCCCCATTCCGAACCGCAATTCTGAGAACCAACAAGACCATAAAAATATTTCAAGTATGAAAAATACAATTCCCCCTAGGGCATCATTCTACCCATACAAATAAACAGTCAAAACAAGTCAACATAACTTAAGACATGCATATGGAATGCATTTGTCGTGAAGTTAAATCTACTTATATGATATCATTATGTTATTAAATTAAAATAATCTTATTTAATAACATATTTCATATGATTAAATTTTAATACTAATTCCATCAATAGAATATTCATATTTAGTTCCTAATTAAAAATTGTATTAATGTTTAATTCCTCATTATTTTATAATGCCCTTATAACCCCTAATCAATTATAATTTTAATCCAACTCAAGTTATAAATTTATTAAGTTAATTAAAAAAAAAAACTTAATTAAAGTATAAATTAAAACACTTACAAAGTTCCTTATAATAAATAAATCACTTAAATAAAGTATGTTATATAAATTAATTTATATCCAATTCCAAATAAACTAATTCATATTAAATAAATTAACAACTATAAACCCTTAATTAACGATTAATAATATAAACTAATTTAATAAAATTTAAATTAATCTTTATTAATTAAAAATCAAATAAAATTTTTATTTATTTATTTCTTTTTATTTTTTATTTTTTCACTAAATCATAATTTTTTTTTTAATAAAATAAATAAAACAAACATCTTTTTTCTCTCTTTACCTTAAAAATTTTTTTTTTTTAATCTCTCTCTCTCTCTCTCTCTCTATATATATATATATATANTTTTATCTCTCTCTCTCTCTCTCTCTCTATATATATATATATATATATATATATATATATATATATATATATATATATATTTCTTTGAAGATAAATATATGTGTGTATATAATCATTTATGAAATCTTTTCTTTTAATAAAAATATAGGTTTTCTTTCAAAAGAAATCTATAAATTGAAAGAAGCCAGATATAGAAAGGACAATCCTAAAGGCAAGAGAAATTTCTGATGAGAAACTGTAAGATTGATTTTTCCTTTCCTCCTTTTTTTTTTAAATTTTTTTATCAAAACCCATGGGATGCCTTTACCTTAAAAGTATCTTAAAATAACACATGCAAAATCTAACTTTCAAAGATGAAACCCTAATCAAATCTTTCCACAAAATTACCCAAACAAGAAACTGATTTTCTAAATCTCAATGAGAAAGGTAATCGATAATCACACAGAATAACCAGATACGAAGAAGACAAGCTTTTCAAATAGAAATTACAAAGGTTCAGAAACCTACCTCAAATCTAAGAGAAATTTCAACCTACAAATCCAGCTTTGAAAATAACTCTTTGACTCCCAAATTCTAGAAAAATTCTTCAACCTATAAAAAAATGAATCCCTAAAGTGTCAATCTCCACTAATTTAAAGATAAATCCAAAACCTAGGGTTTGAAACAAGGAAACCCTAAAAAAAAATTAAACTCAACTCAAAATCAATTTAATAAAATCTCTAATATAGAAAACCTAATCAAACTAGGGTTTCTAAAATATGCAACTCCAAAATAAGATAACTCAACTTAAAATAAATAAAAAGAATTGTTTTTTTTTTAAAAAATTATTAAATTATTCTCCTCTTACAACACTTAACTCAACCTTGTAATTAGAATTCTTAATTAAATTAAAGTGCAATTAAATTACATAAGAATATTGTAATTAGAATTAATATTTATTGCATATTATTAATATGCAACTTGATATTTAAATATCATTTATATTAATTATGAATTTAATTTTTAATTTAAATTTAATATTTAATTAAATCTTCTATCTTTATATTTAGACTTTTTAACTAAGTCCCTTTAATAAATATAAGTATTTAATTAATCCTTATAAATTAAATATCCATATATTTAATATTTCAATATTTTATAAGATGTAATTATATAATCTCATAATTAATATTAATTAAATCCTTAACCCACTTTAAGACAAAACAACATGAACCTACATGACATGCAACATGAAGTATAACCGACCAAATCAAAATGCAACAATCATAAACATACTCAAACAAAGTGTTCAGGAATCCACGCCACCTTCACGAATTCAGATAGGGTAGTCAGCTAGATGCTTGTCCTCTCATAGGAAAAACTATAGGTTTAGGATAAGGATTTAGGCCTAAATGATCTCTCCCCTCTCTTACCATTGAGATAATGTGATAGGGCACATTCATCCTGAAAATTCAAGGAAGTCAATGCCCGGTACCTACAAACCTGTATCACAAAGCTGAGAATGTACATACATATATATAGCAAGAAATGCTAGGGATTGATACATCACGTGGATCTCACAAGCAAGTATTTATGTCTCCGTCCCTCACCATATCATGCACATCAAACAAAAATATAAAATATACACGTCATTCATACACATACATGTATGAGGTTAGTAAAAACCATAAATAAACATAACATTATCATATGTAAATAATCATCATCACCTAAATAACATGATGTAAATCAAATAATTCAAGTATCAATTCTCTGCATCATCAATAGGTGTTATCATAATGTCAAACATCATCAAATCTATCTGTGGATCGAACATTCACATGAAAAGTGGTCTAAAAGAGTTTTGCAACATAAACATAAATGGTACCAAAGGGGTGGCTATTAATGTGTGTGTGTGTGTGTGTGTGTGTTATTATAGAAAGGAAAAAATGTCTTATAAAGTTTGTTTATCTAATTTCATATTGCTAAATGTGCATGATGAGTCTACCACTCATTACAATGATATAAATATACCAATCATGTATGCAATCATATGACAGACCATCCTATATACCTATCCACTAAAGTGAGTGTAAAATGAGTATTTCTAGAACCAGATCAATGAGCATCAAAATGTCATATCCACTTAAATATACCATGTGCCAATTATGTATCAATATGTCATGAACTAAAATGTATACCAATCTATTTTGAAATATGTCACAAACTAAAATGTATCAATGTATCAATCACCGCTGAAATGTGAGAACATCAAGTCACATCTTTTGTCTTTTGTCAACAAGGATAACAATAAAGGGAACAAAGGCTATCTCACTTTTTGACCCTTCTTCAACTGTGGAGCTTTGTCCTATCTCATATCCTAAATTGATATGATTTTTGCAATGTTTTTACTTACTTAGCATCTCATTTAATTGTTGTTGCAAATTCTAAAATTTTTTAGAATGGGATTTATATTTCTCAACTTATTTTCTCAAAGATACTACTTCTTCTCAAGTTTGTGACATTCAATTGTTTTGACTTCCAAATCAAATTTTGTTACCTCATTTGTCATTTTATATTCTTCAATATCTATTTTAAAATTGATGATCATACCGTCTTCCAAGAGTTGTTCTTTTAACAAGGAATTATCCTCTAAACTTTCTTTTAAAGAGGCAATCTCACACTTAAGTTTTTCACACATCTTTTCCTTATCTTTTAACTTGGATCTCATTTCCTCTTCAACCCCTTTTCTTTCTAAAACTTGAATTTGTAGAAATTAAATAATTTTTTTTAGATTTATTATGGTTTTGTGCAATCACTTTATTAACCTCAAAACTTTCTTGAAGACATACCTTGAGTTTCTGATTTTCTTGTTTAAGATTTTTGATTTCATCTAGAGAAGCAACAAGTTTTCCTTCAAGATTTAGAAATACTTATTCTTTATCTATTTCTCGATAAAACTAAAGTTCATTTACAACATACATGAAATGAGACTCATCATCAAACATATCTTTATGACATTCTTTAGAATCAATATCATTTGAAAATCATCATCTTTTGCATTAGACAACTCTTCCCTTTTAGGCAACTTTTTCATTTTCTTAAATTTTTTATTTCTACAATTCTTACCCATGTTATTATTTTTCCAAGGTCATCCTAAGTTAGTTATACTTATGATAGGAACCTATGGGTATGATTCTAATTGTTGGAGTAACCTAGACCATAGAGAAGGGGAGGGGGGGGGGGGGGGGGGGGGGGGGGGNGGATGGGGGGTGAATCAACGGTCAACAAAATTCAACTTATTCATTAAATGAAACTCTACAATTAAAGAAGCAACCCCATATCCCTATTTTTAAGAAAACTTAACAACATAAATGCATATCAATAAGTATATCAAATCATGAAATACAAGAGATAAAGATGCACATCATATGACACCTGCATTTGAGTGGAAATTAAAGGGTGAAAAACTACTATGAAAAATTAATTTTATTAGGCCTCATTGGCCAAAACCTCATTGGTTACAAATATTCCTCACTATAAAAGATCTCACTAATCACATGGTCTCACTTACCAAACCCTCATTTGGTAGTTGTATGCCTTACTATAAACATTTACCTCACTAGCTACATTCAAGGCACCAAACCCTCACACAATTCAGAAAAGAAGATAATATTTATTCAAAGAGTTAATTTGTTACCATAAAAATCACTCAACAATATATATCATCAAAAAATGATAAAAAATACAATACTAGACATTGCAACCAATCCTACAAACTCAACATTAACATACATCCATTCATCTTCAATGATAATCTCTTATAGTGCAGATATCTCTGTGAATTTTATTAATATGTTCCATAAAAAAATAATTATTTGTAGTAGCACCTTTATAGAATAAATCAAACAAACTCACATCTACATTCCTAATAAAAATATCTGTTACAACATATACATGCCTTTTATAAACAATCTACATCCTTTTAGAATATTTAATATATAGCTCACCATTTATCTCCTCCACACTCTCCAACCAACAAACAACTTTTTCATACTTTATAACTCCTCATCAATTGGTTGAATCAATAGATAATTTAAAACTAAATCGATAACTATTCAACTCCCTAGCCATTGGGATTTTTAAATTCAAAAACTTATGTATCACACCCGCGTAAAAAATAATGTTTCAAACTTTAGATATAGCTATAAAAATTATTATAATGCCAAAGGATATTAATAATTAACAACCTCCTAGTTTATATGAGACATCAAAGATTTTGTCATAATATTTTCTATTCCCATCACTTGTTATTTTGTTCCCATTGTTGTGGAAAATATGTCAAGTTTTCAACAACAAACACATGTCAGACAGACTCATAAAGATATCTTAGCTATGCACTCATGTCTTTCTGATGGAAAATCAACATATTGTGTTTTCAAAAAGAAAAACATGTCAGACAGACTTAAGAAAATATCTCTGTAATGCACTCATGTCTTATCGATAAACCAACATGTCATGTTTTCAACAAAAAACACAATGTGTGGAAAAAACATTGAGTTTTTAACCCCCTGACAACCATCCTATGATCTTAATGTCACATGCCTAGTATAATTTGCCTCAACCCCCATGTTACATCAAATGCCTCAACCTCCATTAACTCAAATCATCAATAGTATAATTTGTATCATGTCACAATGTTTCCATGAACAACATTGAAACATAAATTTTCCTTCTGTCACCAATATTGAAACATACTAACACTGTCCAAGCATTGAACATCTTGATGAGGTAGTAACTAGTGAAGACATTCTAAGCATCATCTCACTATCATCACTCAGAGACACCACCTTTTGACATGAATTAAAAAAATGCCAAAAACAATAATAATTAAGTTGATGTTGGTATAGTTGGCACTATTATCAGACTTAGAGGCTTTCCCGTTATCTTTCTCATGCTTAGGAAGAGGATCCTTAAACATCTCACAATTTGAGTTACTAGAGGTGTGTCTATTAACTGTAAATTTTCCATATTAAATGAGGTCTTGTATAAAATTTCAAATTCTATTGTGGTTATTTGTCTTATGTCTTATATTTCTATGGTAATTGCAATAATGGTCATAATTCCACCATGGAAGTTTAACTTGAGGATTACACTCCCTTGCTTTAGGTAATGTTATGCAATTATTTAAAAGGAGTTATTTCATTGCAGACTCAAGTGATTGTCCCAAAAGTGTAATTTTTTCTTTGGATATGTCTTTAGTGTTCCCTTGTTTTTGTCAAAGGTTGAACCTTTAAGTTTATAGATGCATTGTGTATTCCTAATTGTTTTAGCATCAACTACTCCATTGATGATTTTCTTATTTTTAGACCAATAACATGTATTTTCATTAAATCTCAAGCTAGAATTTCCATTATATTCTTTGTCTTTGTATACTTTAATGTTTCCATTTTCAATAAGATCTTATTCAATCTTAAATACCTTGTATGTAACTTCCTTAAATGACTCTAAGCACTTAAGGAAAAGTTTGAACTTCCAATTTCCTTGTTCAAGTTTTGACAAAAGAGTTCCAATAATTGTATGCCAAAAATTTATAAGATGTATTTGTCAAGTGTCTCCATCTTTGTATGAATTATACAGAAGGTTCCCCTAATTTTTGTTTCATGTTGCATGAGTTAGCCATGGTTTTCTCATTTTTATAATCATAATAATAGTGTGCAATGAATTTGTTAGCCAACTCTTGGAAAATTTTGATTATTGGAGGTAGTCGTTAAAACCATTCCATAGAATTCCCTCCAAGACTGCAAGGGAAAATTATCTTAAGGTATGTCTCCTCACTAGTAAACTCTAAAATTTATGCACACAATTATCTCAAATGGTCTTCAGGTTCTCCCTTTCCCATATATTTCTCAAATTTAGGAATCCTCCAATTATTAGGGGAAGGCTAGAGAAGTATTCTATGATCAAATGGATACATATGTATATGCTCAATGAAGGAACCTTGTTGAATATGTCCTATAGCTCTTAATATTGTCCAATTATTTCCTTTGTTCTCTAAGGTTTTACAATATAGGATCATTAGTCAGTGTAGGTTTTGATGTCTTAGTAGGACCCTTGTAGTTTGGTTGCAAATAGTAGGGTCAACAATTTTTCAACTTGTCTTAATGGTTTGTCTTAGTATGATTAGAATGTCCACTAGAACCAACATTTTCATCCATTTCAAGTAAATATTCATAAAATTCAATGGGTAATTTAGTCTCTTCACTAGCCATATCTATAAACTAGTGTTTGGGATTACATTTCATCACTTAATTAAATATATTGAGATAAATTTCATCTATGAGTTCTCTATTTATGTATTCTTTGGATATCTCAATTTACTCATGGAAATATTATTCCCCATCTTCTTGACTTGCTACACTAATTTATTCCTCATGGTCAAGGTTCTCATGATGTTTATCACCTTATTGTGCAATTTCTCTTTGAGTTTGAAATCTAGCCTTAATGGGTTGTGATAGTTTTGATCTTTTGACTTAGGGAAGTGATGGATGAAGCATGGAGATATAAGTTATGATAAGGGGATAGTTTCTAGATATGGTATGAAGATATTCTAGGTATGATATGATTGATATAATAGAAATAAATTTGAAGAAAAAGTAAGGTAACTCTAGATTTAAAAATGATAATGTATAGTCAGAAAATGGAAGCACTTCCATTATAGACATGTTTAGCCTTCTGAGTAAGTGGTTTGGGGTCATATCAAGCACCTTGAATGGGTTCTTGATCTAGACCTAGCTTTCCCCCTATGTTGTCCCTCTTTCCACTCCTATTTAGCCTAATTTCTACATTCTGGACTGCAGACTGGTGATTCTGGGCTTCAGGGTCAGGGTTGACCTTTTAGGTCTATGTCAACCTCGACCCTGACCTAGGTAAAGGTTGACCTTGACCTTGACCCAGGGTTCAGATCTTGGGGTCTTGCAGTTTTCAGATGTCGGTCTTTGCAAAAGTTGTTTCCCGCTTCCGGGTCGGCTGTTTCAGGTTCTGAAGCATTGATTCCTAAATTATATTTAATCTAGGTCCTCTCCTAAGGGTAAAGGCTTTAATGGGAATTTAATTCTCCTATGTTGGACTCCTTAGAATATTGTGCCCTAATTTCATATAAAAGGAAGCCTTCTCTCATTTTCTCTAAGTCTTCTAATTGTGATCAAACATTCTCAAAGTATCTTCAAGTGTGATTCAAGCAAGCTAAGGAGAAAGATTTCAAGAAAGCATTCATCCATTCTCAAGCATCCATTTTCATGAAGGAGATCCATTGGAGGCCATTGAAGGATTCAAGCTACATAGTGCCCTTTTGGTGATCTCTTCATCCACCTTCTTCCAAGCCTCTTCCAAATCAAGAACCCATTCAATACTTGGTGTTGAAGATCTACAAGCAATTGATTGAAGACATCCTTCATCCTACATTTTAGATCCATTGGTGCATACATACTTGTGGATTCAAGGATTCGAATCCTCCACAAGGAATTTTACAAGCAAGGTGAATTTATGCATTTAATTTGTTTATTTCTGCAATTTCAATTACATATATTTGAGGTTAATTCCAAAACTGGGGGTTGAACAAGGCAAACCCCTCCCCCAAAAAAAACAATCTCCTTTTTCTTGTAGGTACATGTATAGAATAGTGGATTTGAACCTAGATCTAGATACCCTTTTCGGAAAAATTTTGGGATCCGTGAACAAAGTCACTTTCAGATTTGTGCAGGTCAAGGTCAACATTATTGGGTCAGGGTTGACATTTGTGGGTCAAGGTCAACCTTTTTCATAAGCTGACATTGGAACAGAAAACAATTTCTGGGTTTTGTTTGTCTCTGCATTTCCTTTTTGGATCATACTTTAGTTTTTCCAGAAACAGCCTATAGACCTCAGAAAACAGCATTCTTTGATCTACACTATTTTAAGGTTGATACTTCATCTCATCCATTTCAATTCCTAGAACTATCATATACATTCTTTTCTAAAATGGGTATTTAAGATCTTTCCTCTTTGCTCTCATTTCCAAATGGATGATTCATTTGTGCATTGATCCTTATTTTGGGTTAATCAATTTGGATCTTTCATTTGTGCATTTGAGGTTAAAAGGAACATCTTATCT
>MU227058.1:4702111-4753311 GCA_018584345.1 Thuja plicata
TCCACCTCGTCTTCCTAGCATGGAGTATGATTTGATAAACCAATTGTGCAATACCCCTGCCAAGATTTCTTTATGGGAGCTTCTTCAAACTTCACCTACCTACCATGAAGCCTTGCAAAAAGCTCTAGCAAATCTTTCCACTCCACCTCCTAATCAAGAGAACATTAATGCCTTCTTACAATGCATGCATGTTACCTCGGGTCCTCCTAACATTGTATTTAATCAAAAGGATTTACCTTCTCAAGAAGTTTAGAAGCAATATGATGCCCTTATGGTTGCTATTACTATCAATACGAATATCATTTGTAGAACCTTGATTGATAATGGATCTAGGCTTAATAGTTGCAGCATGGACATGCTCAAATCAATTAAAGCCAATCTTTCAACTATTCAACCTGATAATAATCCTATCCGTGGCTTTGATAACATTGATAAGAACACTTTAGGCATAATTACCTTACCTATCAAAGTAGGTTCGGTCATCTTGAATACTCCTTTTCATGTTATGCCTGGACCTCTTAATTATAACCTTCTTTTGGGTAGACCTTGGCTGCATGAGATGCATGTTGTTCCATCCACCCTTCACCGTAAAGTCAAGTTTATTCACAACAACATGGTGTATACACTTCATGTAGATGATGCGCCAAATCCTTGTTTGAATATTCAAACCCACAATACTCCTATTCCTAATAGTAATCCTTCTTCCTCTAATGCTCTTCCTAGAGATGATTGGGGAACCCTCGATTTTAATCCTACCTTTATTGGAGAATATAAGGTTTTTGATCTTGATTTTATGAAGCCACAAAGAGAGTTTGAACAACGAGCTTTTGCTTCTACTTCTCATTTCCTTCGTAATAATTTTGTCACTGCTTCTACCCACTATGAATCTATCAAGCCTACTAATGATGACATAGTGACTACTGAAGTTCCATTGACTCCTTCTAATATGGCTTCTTGTTATGGTCCTGGTTATCATTTACTAGTTAAAAAAGGATTCCATGGTCAAGGATGTGGTAAGCATAAATAGGGAATTCAAATGCCCTTACAGAATGGGGGGCATGGGAATTCTTATGGATTGGGATTTAATCCTCAAAAACACGTCAATAACAATACCTCAAATAACACTTCAAAACATGATGAACCTATGAAGGAATTTGACCAAGAAGTTCTTTTGCCTAAACTCCTTCGTGCTAAGATGATTACTAGACCAAAATGAAAAAAGAAACATAGTCCACACTTGAAGACTCTACCTTTTTTTTATATCATAGATTTCATGATCACTCTACTAATGAATTTCATGCTTTACATTATAAGATTAGGCAGCTCATTGATAGTCAAGTTATTTATATCATGTGACAATGAGTTGTGTTTCAATCCTATTTTCTCTAAATAACATTTATGTTCCTATTATGGAACTCCATATTATGTAAACAATGTTAGCCTAATATTTGGGGGCTTGTTGTCTTGCATAGTATTGCGAGTGATATAATAGGTCCCCTTTTGATCCTTTTTCCCATGCTTGGGGGGCAAGGATGACATCTCCTTCTTTTCTGTCTTTCCAAGATTCACTTTTCCCTTGGTTAAGCAAAATTTATCTATTATGTGATATCCAATCGTACATGAACATTTTGGGTTGCATTGAGGATCTATGTCCTTGATCATAACCTATTTCATTGTTTGACATTGGGTTTCCATGGTTGATAAATTTCTCACCTTATAAACTGAATACTGTGCTATCCCTCACAAGGGTTACTTTTTCACTTCTTGCATGATATCTCTTTGCATTCGTCTCTTCCATGGCCTCATAGGAGCTGTGACCTTTTAATTGGCTTGGACTGGGTGTTGTCTATGGATATTATCTTGATGTTGAAGAAGGCTTTATCCTTGCTCTTTTTCTTTCCTTAACATGTCAAGCTAGTATGTACTTTGCCATATTAAGGAGGGGGGCATATACACGGCCTCCCTTGTTTTATATTATGCATTTTTGTTCTAACATTTTGTTTTGCAACATGCTAAATCCTCTGATGGTAACACACATAAGTTGCTAAATCCTAAAGAGATACGCATTCAATTACAATTCAATATGCTAAATCCTCAGAAGGTAACGCACATAAGTTGCTAAATCGTGAAGAGATACACATTTTACAAATGTATTCCATGATGATATAAGGATATGGATCCATGGGTACTTCATAAAAGCCATCAGAAGATGCACTACATACATGGACAAAGTTTCCAGAAGGCACACAACTTTATGGGGTGACTATCAAGTTCTTTCTTGATGGGCCATCTTATCCTTTTTTGTGGTTCACAGTGAGACACACACATCTTACTGGGCGAGATAACCATTCCTCTCTCTCTCTCTCTCTCTCTCTCTCTCTCTTTGACCAGTGATGTCTCTCTTATCATGATCTTAGGGTTGATAAAGACTTAAGTCCCTTGGGGGCTTGAGGGTTTCTTTGTCCCTTTTGGATTCAATAAGATTTTCTTTTTTGTATATTCTCCTTTACCAAGAGTTTGTGTTGAACTCATACTCTTGCTAAAGTGGGGGCTAAATGTATAGTCATAAAATGGAAGCACTTCCATTGTAGACATGTTTAGCCTTTCGAGTAAGTGGTTTGAGGTCATATCAAGCACCTTGAATGGGTTCCTGATCTAGACCTGGCTTTCCCCCTGTTCTGTCCCTCTTTCCACTCCTGTTTAGCCTGATTTCTACATTCTGGACTGTAGACTGGTGATTATGGGCTTCAGGGTCAAGGTTGACCTCAACCCTAACCTAGGTCAGGGTCAACCTCGACCTTGATCCAGGGTTCAGATCCCGGGGTCTTACAGTTTTTGGATGTCGGTCTTTGCAAAAGTTGTTTCCCACTTCCGGGTCGTCTGTTTCGGGTTCTGAAGCGTCGATTCCTAAATTATATTTAATATAGGTCCTCTCCTAATGGTAAAGGCTTTAATGAGAATTTAATTCTCCTATGTCAGCCTCCTTAGAAGATTGTGCCCTAATTTCATATAAAAGGAAGCCTTCTCCTATCATTTTCTCTAAGTCTTCTAATCGTGATCAAGCATTCTCAAAGTATCTTCAAGTGTGATTCAAGCAAGATAAGGAGAAATATTTCAAGAAAGCATTCATCCATTCTCAAGCATCCATTTTCATGAAGGAGATCCATTAGAGGCCATTGAAGGATTCAAGCTACATAGTGCCCTTTTGGTGATCTCTCCATCCACCTTCTTCCAAGCCTCTTACAAATCAAGAACCCATTCAAGACTTGGTGTTGAAGATCTACAAGCAATTGATTGAAGACATCCTTCATCCTACATTCTAGATCCATTGGTGCATACATACTTGTGGATTCAAGGATTCGAATCCTCCACAAGGAATTTTACAAGCAAGGTGAATTTATGCATTTACTTTGTTTATTTCTGCAATTTCAATTACATATATTTGAGGTTAATTCCAAAACCGGGGTCAAAAGGCAAACCCCTCCCCCACAAAAAAAAATCTCCTTTTTCTTGTAGGTACAGGTATAGAATAGTGGATTTGAACCCAGATTTGGATACCCTTTTCGGAAAACTTTCGGGATCCGCGAACAAAGTCACTTTTGGATTTGTGCAGGTCAGGGTCGACATTATTGGGTCAGGGTTGACATTTGTGGGTCAAGTTTGACCTTTTTCATAAGAAAACATCAAAATAGAAAATGATTTCTGGGTTTTGTTCGTCTCTGCATTTCCTTTCCGGATCATACTTTATTTTTTCCAGAAATAGCCTACAAACCTTAGAAAATAGCGTTCTTTGATCTGCACTATTTTAAGGTTGGTACTTCATCTCATCCATTTCAATTCCTAGAACTATCATATACATTCCTTTCTAAAATGGGAATTTAAGATCTTTCCTCTTTTCTCTCATTTCCAAATGGATGATTCATTTTTGCATTGATCCTTCTTTTGGGTTAATGAATTTGGATCTTTCATTTCTACATTTGAGGTTAAAAGGAACATCTTATCTTCCCCACACATCACACAAACATCTACATTTTCAAATGTGACATCTTTTCTTATGTTACACATAGTAACATTTTATATGTTACAGATAATATAGGCAAATTTTACTTGAACTATGATAAATAGACACAAGAGATAGGATAAGGAGGGCAGTATGCCAAATAGCAGATGATGATATCCAAATAACGTTACCCTACCTAAAGATGTTTATATTATATGATTGATCTAGACCAAAGAGTGAACTAGGTTTATGCTAAATGATTGGTGATAGAGATTGAAGGTTTATGAATAACTGGTGAAATTATGTATGCAAGGACCAAAAAGATCAGAACTAAAATGATAAGCCTAAAGGAGCAAACCCTGCTACATTTCTAGCTCTCTATGTCAAATGTGCATGAACATAGATTAGAATCATAGTTCTAGTAAGGAAACGACATAGGAATAATGCTTAAATATGTAGGTTTGGTGAATCAAAGGTGTAGGAACATTGAGAATATGCACAAGTTTGATAAATTTTGATGGTTTTGACCCATTTTGCAAGTTTAATAAAGTTTGATTTGTTTTGTATGGTCAAATGTGACAAGAAAATACATAAAACACAAAGATACAATGATTGCTTATCAAATTGTGTTAATATAAATACACAAGCGTGCGTCTAGTAGCTCCTCAAAGCTAATCTCCATAGGTCTAAACACAATAAAAAAAACTTCAAGAACTTTACACCTAAGGTTAATGGATTACAATGCAAACAATAATCAATCCCATACTTGGTAATTATTTGACTTAAATGGTGAACACCTTAATAAGTGTTTCACAACATCTTCTTTGCAAGAGAAGGATGGCTAGGAGCCCCTAGGGATAGAGGCATGACCCAATTACTCTTTCCAAAATCTAAAAGTAGCTTATACAACCCATAAATTTATATCTTAACTCAAGGAAATACATATGGTGAGTAACTTTAGGGAATGATGTCATTCCCTTGTATTGAAGATGTCTAACCAACTTAACCAATAAAGTAGGATTCTAACCTAAGGTTTTTAGTCACAATTTAGGGACTTAACACCTAAACATTTAGGATCCAATGATGTAATTTACTAGATCCCAATATGCAACATAAATATAGTACACCAATCACAGCAAGTTGGCGCTCTTGGCATCAGATCACCAATTAGACTCTAGCTTTCACCTTTTCCTTTTATATAGTGGCCCGAAGAAAAACCTATATTTGGTCATTCCCCATTGGAGTGATTACTCATTTTAAGAGGTAAACCCTCTAAAAAATAACATAATATATTACTCCCAATTTACATGAAGGCGAGGCAAGAGGATAATCTAATATTATATTGAGATGTAAACACAAAGTGTGAAAGTGCACCAAACATGCCAAAAACATGTTCTTTTTAAACCACCAAATCAAAATGTGAGCTAAGTTAAGACAAGCACGATTGATCATTTCTTATTAAAAATTGAAATGTGTGCTAATATAAAAAGTAAAGCACCCAAAATCTATATCCACAAATCATTAGTAGTTTCACTCCAAGCATTAGATACATGTGAACAAACAACACCACTTAGTTAGTCCAATAGGGCTATTTCAAAGCAAATCAAATACAAATGACAACTCTTTGTAATAAAAGCACAAAAATAGAAAGCATATTTATAGGTATACCTCTCAAATGCATGAGACTAGTGATGTAAAAGTGAAAGAATGGGGAACCCTCCAAAATGTTAATAAGACAAAGAGTAGAAGTGAAAAAACAAAGAAATAATTCACAAGAATATCAAGTACATGCACATAAAACCTAATAAAATGCTAAAAAATGTAATAATGCAGAATAAATTTGCAAACTTAGGATATCAAATGCATAGAATTGACCAACAACATATGCACAATTCTAGTGTTCGTTATGGGAACATGACTTGGAACTCACAAAATTGCTTCAAACAATAATGAAATGATTAGTAAAAGGGATAAGAGTCCCACCAGGTATGCAAAAATGATTATGGTGAAAATAAAATGCCTATTTGTAGACCATAATAAAAATTAACCAAAAGCCCTATATCTACAAAACTAGCCAACATCATATCAACGAAATACATATTTTATAATATAACAATGATAGTAAACAAAGATATACCCATGTGTATTTAAGAAATGATTGATTCCATTGTTCTCCTATCCTTTAAGTTATTTTATTTAAGTGGTATGCTCTTATATTTTAAGTACATGCACAATAATACATATAAAGTAATGAAGTGTGGTTAATTGATGCAATATAATTGAAACATGATGATGATAATGGTGATAGAAAGGGATCTCAAAGATTAAAAAATATGCAAGAGATCACAAGTTAACAATAGTAATAGACATTAACTCACTAGGATTCAAATGAGAGGATAAAATATTATTTTTTAGAAGTCCTCTTGAAAATCAAGGGTAGAGATTAAGAGATGGAAGAATGAATGACTAAGAGTAGAGAATAGGTAAAGATAATGTGGGAGATGAGGAGGGTAACAAAGATTAAAAGGATAATGCAAATGGAGGACTGATATTGAGTGGTAGGTATTGAAGGCATTATATTTTTCCATTAGTATAATTAGAGAAAAACATGATCTGCACCATCGGTTTAGTCTAAACCAAAAAAAAGGGCACAACACTATCCAACACTAAGGTTACCCGACAAACACTTTCAAGTGTTATCCAACGACAAAAAGATAAGGATACCTGACGAAGTATCAACAGTGCTACCCGACGAACAACAAAGAGAGGAACCTGACAGATATAGGGAACCTGATGAATAGTTTAGCTAAGGAATGCCGACAGACTGTGAGTTCAAACCAACAGCCAAGAAGCGACAGTCTGTTACATCCCGTAAAAAGTGGATCTGACTTTCCACGTCAGATAAATCACTAAAGTTGTATTTATAACTTCTTGATTTGGTTTTTATTCCATTATGTGCGGAGGAAGAAATGTAATATTTATTATTTTAATTCATTTTACTATTTTAAAACATGCAAACTAAAGATCAAGGTCAAGTGCTAAACCTTGGATCTGAGAGTTAACATTGTAAATCATGAATTCCAAGATAGGTCAAAAAATTTGTATAAATAGGTGCTTGAACCATTAAGAACAACTGTTGTTCAATGAAGATAGTAGCCACAGAGAGAAAGTAAAGACCAGATAGAGAATTCATGCAGAAGAACACAAACAAATTCAAATCAGTTTTCAAGAACAGAACAAAGGCTACCGACAAGTAGAGAAAAGGTATTCATCAATCACTTAAGGTGATATCATTATTTTAAAAGCTTTAATGGATCTGTAAATCAGAAATAGTAGATTGCATACAGTCATGTCAATATTTTTACTCATTCTAACAAGTGTAGTACACTAATGAAATCCTTTCAAGAAAGGTGGGCTTAACCGTCCTATTGTAAATCTCATAACTGAGTGCACACTTAAATCAGTGTTGCTAAAGCTCTTAATAGAGTAGATCTTAATAGGTCTCCACCTTAATACTCTTAACAGGGTAGATCATTAGAAGTGATCAAATTGTAAGCCTTAACTGGCTCCCTTCCATTTGGTAGATAGTGAAGTTTTGTGGGTGCCATCCCCACCGCAGTTTTTACTTCCTAACAGGAGTTTTCTGTGATATCATATCTTGTGTTATGTGTTTGTTAATATCATGAATGTTTCTATGGATGATTGTAAATATTGTTAAAAAACAATGTCTACATAAGAAAGAATAACAGTAATGCTTGGTAAACTAGAATTGAATGATCACTAATGATAAATCGGGTAAAGTGTTAAAAGTTTTAGGGGTACTGATTCACCCCTCCCCTCTTAGTATTACTTCCCATTGAGTCCAAAAATTGGTATCAGAGCTAAGTATCTTCTTGAAAAACTTAAAAGCTTAAGAGAAAATATCTAACAATGGAGAAGTATAAAATTGATAAGAATATTGAGAACAAAAAGCTTGAGATACAGATGTTCTATGAACAGTATAAAGAAGCTAGAATCAAGATGAAAGAGCTGTTGAATGAAAGAAAAGGCATGGCTACCAGGAACAATGAAGTAGACTATCAGGATGAAGAGATTCTAGATTTCTTTAAATCTTCAAGATCAAATGCAAGTAATGTATCAGATACATCAAAAGAGAACATCACAAATCTAAAGTAAATCAACCTACATCTGATAGAGCAAATAAAGATGCTACAAATTGGTCAAGAGACCCAGATGGTAAGAATGATTGATGTGATGAGTTCTGCTAGACAAGCTGAAACATAAAGAACACTGGCTATTGATGATAGGAGGAAGATTTCAGAGAAACTATAGGAAAAGGAAATGGAAATTCAAAGACATGCTGAGCATCACCATGATCTCACAAATCAGATTATCCTTATGAGTCAAGAAGAAAATAAAATAAATGTGGAACTCATTGAGAGAATATAGATTATTAGTGAACTAAGAGAAGAAAATGAAAAGCTAAAGCATGAGGTTAGAATTCAGCAACAACATAATGAGATTATCAGAAAGGTTGAAGAAAGCAATAAATGAATGGATGAATTTCTTGAAGGACAACAAAGAGTCATCAACAACAATGGTATAGGATTTACAGAAAAAGGAGAAACATCAAGACCAAAGAATGTCTACAAAAATCCAAGACCAAGAAAGCCAACATGCAAGCACCGTGGAAAGCAAGGGCACACATAAAATGCATGTAGAGGTAAAATGAAAGGTACTCATAAATCTAAATCTACATCTTCATTCATAGGATTCTATTATAAATGTAACAAGAAAGGACATAAGGCTTATGAATGCAAGAGCAAGATAGAAAAGCCAAAGAAGGAAACCTACATGGATAAATACTATCCTACATGCAAGATAAATGGGCACACATTTGAAGAATGCTGGAAAAAGAAAACACAAGCATGGAAGCCAAAAGGTAAAGAAGTCCCTTATCAACCAAAGAGAATCCGTAATCAATATGTATGGGATTACAATACCTGGACAAACTGTACAACATGTGGTAGATATGGTCACATTGCTACAAACTGCATGAGAGCATGGACCAAAAGGTCTAGAGGCTGGTCAAACCCTGGAATGGCATGATTACATTGTCATAAAGTTGGTCATATCAAGAAAGATTGCAAAGATAGATTAACAGACACAAGAACACATCCCAATGGTAACACCATTGAAGATATCCAGAGGGCAAGAGACAAAACATAGATAAAAGCTTCATGGACCAAGAAATACAAATGGTGACACCCCATCCACTGGATTCGGTGACACCACCAACCCCACTTGAACTGAATAAGTATGGAACTTCACTATACCAAGTTATATTTTGCATCAGTTCCATTATATAAAATGATATATAGTCAAAATCTGCATAAATCAAAGATGCATATTACTTTACTTGTTACCAATCTAATAATACAACACCATCAGTAAACACTTACCAAAAATCATCGGTAAACACAATAACAAAGTTGTTAACACTTACCAAAAATTGTTGATCAACTAGTAAAATGGCAAACTGCCAATGTAACCCGATGACCGTTGGTAAGAAAACAAAATTTAGAAATGGTCATGACAGAATACTGATATCCATCGGTAAAACTCTAAGTGGTTGACAACTGCCATAAGCATCGTGTCTTCACCAACAACGATTTAAAATATCCTCTTGACGAAACTCATCTTTACGTCTCGACGAGTTGTTGAGCATTTATTGCAAATACTTAGGTCAAAAAGGTCTATAAATAGTCGACGGGATAACTTCTTTTTTCACTCACAATTTGAAGAGAAAAATAGAGCAACATCAAAGCGATTCAAAAGCAGAAAGTAGAGGCATCTACAAAATTATTCAACATACAGAAAACAAATTCCTCATCACCATTATGAATCGAAGTAAGTACCAAAGACACTGAAAGATTTTTGTTACTATTTTGTCGATAAAAAAGCCCTAAATTTCAAGAAAACCCTAAATACTTGAAAACAATGGCAACTACATCAAGAACTACTAATTTGAGGAATGAAAAGAAGAATGTGGTGAAACTAATCAAGAACAACACATGTATATAACCTAAATACAAGATATGTCTAGAGATTGCATCAAAACCTGATGAAGTCGACGTATTTTCAAAAATCCCGCCTAGCCGACGTATTTTCAAAAATCCCACCTAGGGTTTTGCTCATAGAAGACGTTAGGTCTAACATTCACTACAAGATTGCAGAGATAGGTGATTTGGAAATGGATGAATCTTATAAGAAGCTATGCAATGCCAAAGGAAAAATGAAATAAGAACATAAAAGCTTGGAGGTCAAAGGGTTAACTAATGTCCTACATTTCTCGAGGGAATTCAAGATAGAGTGGATTATGATAGTCTTCAGGAGGATGCATGACATAAAACTATGGCTAGACCAACCCAAGAAAATAACAAGGGATGTTCTTCATGTTGTCACTGGTTATCCAATAACCGACAATCCTAGGGAACACAAACATCCATCCATGAAAGAGGTCACAAAACTCACCAATGTAGAAGGAGACAACAAAGGTCTCAAAGTGAACACTATCACCGACGAGGAGTTGAAATTTGGTGCATGTGTTATTGGTTACAAAATCTTTCAAGCTAGTAGAATGAACAACATTTCTGCAACAACAGTAAGTACAGATTACAAGATTGTAACAAAGAGAATTTAGATGGATATGTGTGAGATCCTATTAAAACAACTGAATGAAAATATAATCAAAATCAAGTCTTTAAAGAGAAACACTTGTAAGTTTGGATCACTTATTATGTGTATATTTTTCTATTTTCAAGAATACTTTCCTTCAATAGGAAAAGTTGTATGGGACTCTACCAAACTGGTAACCCAAGAGGTTAGTGAAATAATTAAGTCACTAGGAGACAAATTTGAGTCTGTAATGTCTGCATACTTCCTTGAATTCAAGGAAAAGATGATGGAAATAACTAGAATTCCTGAGCAACTGGTTGAAAAGCACAAAGATGAAATATGTTTCATTGCAGACACAAAATTCACACACATCAAACCAGTTGTACCGAGAACTTCTTGGTTATCATCATTAGACTATGAGATCAACATTGATCTAGCTACTAGTGCAATCGAGGCACTACTCAATGAGCCCATTGATAAGAAACAACCAAGGTTTGGTACATATGAAGAGGCCAAATCTAAGATAAAACATGGCCTACAAGTCAAAAAGACTATAAACAAGATAGATAAAATGGTAAAGAATCTCAAGAGGATTCTATTTGTCACAGAGGAGGAAGAACAAGATTAGCAAGAGGAAACCGATGAACAGAGTACCATCGGTGAAACACTAAAGGAAAATAAATCAGATACATAGGCCACTGAATCTGATGCACCTCCATCTCCACCTCCTGCTAAGAAACACTTAACAAGAAGTCAAACTGCTATAACAGATACAACACCACTTAGGAAAGGTCAAGTAAGGACCTATATAAGGAAGCAACCAACAAAAAGAGCAAGACAACAACCTGTCAAATCCACAGCACCAAAGAAAAGAAAAAGGTTTGTCAGGACACAGGCTGACTTGGATGACACAAAAGATGATGAACTAGATGTAGTAAAGAAGAACTTTAGAAACCAAATGGTAGATGAAGCTGCCAAAAAAATTGCTACCCATGGTACAATGACTGATAAAAATATTAGGTAGTGGGATACACTGAATCGAAAAGATTAGAATAAGATACAGGATACAGTCATCAAATCAATGATTAAAAACTAGTATTCCCCTGCTGAATTTGTGATTCAAATACCCGAGGAGCTAGGAAAAAGGATATATGAACAATGGTCATATGCCTTACAAATGGAAAGAGAAGCAAGAGAAAGAATTCTTGTAAGATTGATGCCTCCTGAATCCAAGTTTGAAGAAATACAAGAAGTACTAAAGAAACACTCAAGTAAATTTGTAGCCAAAATAAGGGCTTACAAAGTACTTGAGAGCAAGTTTATAGATCTAGATTTGATGACAGAGACCAAATGGAGACATCTCCTAGATCTACTGGCATAATTAACAAGTGTTGAGAAGCAATTAATTGTCACAAACACACCTCATAGAGAGGAAGAGTTAGATAATGCAAGTCCTCAGCATATTGATTTGGACAATCAAGAAAGTGATGATGAGCCTAGTAACTTAGATATAGGCATGGATGATAATATCCAAGATATAACTCACTATGACTCTGAAAATGATCCCAAGAAGAAAGATGATGTGATATTTATCACACTCAAGGATCAACAAAGTCATCAAGAACTGAAGACATCAAAATATAAGATAATTGATATTACAGATCAAGAAGTGCAGGACACTTCAAACATGCACTCAAAAGTGCAAGAACCTGCAGAATCCATATAGAAAGATGAGAATGTCACTACTGAAAAGGACATTACCGATGAGCGGGACATCAATATTGACAAAGCCCAAGTAGCAACACAAAGTAACATGCCTATCCTAATGAAGGCAATAAACATACTAGAGGGAAATTAAGGATCAATTGAAAAAGAAACAAGCACACCCAAGGACAAGGGTGAAGGAGAAGGCAAAGAAACTACAGATACACCTGTAGAGAAAGCTGAAACTGATGATCAGAAAGATTCTTCTACTGATCAGAATAGGGAAGGAACTCAAAAAAAAATAGGGGACAAGCCTTCAGAGAAAGGTGAAGAAGGAAAGAAGGATGAGATTGAAAAGAAATCAGGAGCACATTCTGTAGAAACACCCAAGGTAAATTAATAGACATCTTCACATAACCAATAGGTGCAAACTGAGCAGAAAACACAAGATGCTTCATCAATAAAACCTTCACCAAGCAACTCAAAGTGCACAAATGAACTATCTATAGTGGTTCATACACCTAAATCCCCTAAGATCTCAAAGAAGAAGAAAGGAAAGAGCAAAAATCCAGTAACTCTAGATGAAATAATTGAGATTCTAGTTTGTGATCCAAGAACATTGGATCCTACAACATTAACAAAATATGCAAAGCCCTGTGAGAGGAAAACCACTCAAGACAAGATGAAACGAGCGGTAAAAGAGGCCAAGGTACTTGAAGTAGCAAGAGATATACTTCAAAAAATTGTACCAAACACAGACATTGATCAGAAAGTTCCAATAATTGATCAACTGGTAACACTGACGGATGCAATAACATCTCAGAATACCGATGCTGAGAAAACTATGGAAGAGAGACTTGAATAAAAGTATGAATTCAAGCTCGCAGAGAAAATAAGCCAGGAAGTGGCACTCAGATAGGTCAAGCTATCTAAATTGGTAAGTGCAATTGAACCACTTTTATCAGAAGCTATTACATTAATTATGAAATTGTGCACCTTAGATCAACTCACAAAGGAGTATACTGACAAGATAGCAAAAATAGATGCTGATCTTCAGTCTAGTGCACAAAGTCTAGACAACATAGAAAAAGCGCTTAAATTGCACAAAGAGAAAATAATACAGGCTAGGAAGCAGAGATAGGACATTCAATTTGTAGAAATGAAATAAAAAGATGAAGTCAATGAGCTAAAAGTTAAGCTTTTACTGACACTTACACTTCTGCAACAAAATATGACATAGGCAAATACACTGATTGCAACCCCTGGAATGTCTATCCTAGACAAAAATTTTGATATGCACACAAGACTCGAGCTGCAACATATGGCACTCGAACAATTGAAAGAACAATGGGAGAAACTACTAGAAGATATCAAACTTACCCATTCTAATGTTTTTGACACATTGTAAGTTACACATTTTTGTCACAATTTTTTGACATTTTGTAAGTTGTACATTTTTGTCATCAGTATAAAAGAAAGGGGGAATTTGATATGTACATCACCTCAATTAAAAGGAGGAAATAATGTATAGTGGAAGAAAAAGAAAGGGAAAATAATGTACATACAACAATCAAATAGTATACATGTACATATAATGCACTATACTGATGCACATAGAAAGGGGGAGTCATATTATGGCAAGGAAATAAACATGGTGTAATAGTTTCAGTATTATGCACATATCAATTTTTTTGATACTAATGTCAAAGGGGGAGATTGAAGGAATTATATTTTTCCATTAGTATACTTAGAGAAAAACATGATCTGCACCATCGGTTAAGTCTAAACCGACAGATAGGGCACAACACTATCCAACACTAAGGTTACCCGATGAACACTGTCAAGTGTTACCCAATGACAAAAAGATAAGGATACCCGATGAAGTATCAATAGTGCTACCCGACGAACATCAAAGAGAGGAACCCAGAAGATACAGGGAACCCAATGAACAGTTCAGTTAAGGAATGCCGATAGACTACAAGTTCAAACTGACAGCCAAAAACCGACAGTCAGTTACATCCCACAAAAAGTGGATCTGACTTTCCACGTCAGATAAATCACTGAAGTTGTATTTATAGCTTCTTGATTTGCTTTTTAATCCATTATGTGTGGAGGAAGAAATGTAATCTTTATTGTTTTAATTCATTTTACTATTTTAAAACATGCAAACTAAAGATCAAGGTAAAGTTGTAAACCTTGGATCTGAGAGTTAACATTGTAAATCATGAATTCGAAGATAGGTCAAAAAATTTGTATAAATAGGTTCTCGACCCATTAAAAACAATTGTTGTTCAATGAAGATAGTAGCCACAGAGAGAAACTAGAGACCAAATAGAGAATTCATGTAGAAGAAAACAAACAGATTTAAATCAGTTTTCAAGAATAGAATAGAGGCTACCGACAAGCAGAGAAAATGTATTCATCAATCACTTAAGGTGATATCATTATTGTAAAAGATTTAATGGATTTTTAAATCAGAAATAGTAGATTGCATACATTCAGGTCAACATTTATACTCATTCTAACAAGTGTAGTACAATAATGAAATCCTTTTCAAGAAAGGCGTGCTTAACCGTCCTATTGTAAATCTCATAACTGAGTGCACACTTAAATCAGTGTTGCTAAAGCTCTTAATAGAGTAGATCTTAATAGGTCTCCACCTTAATACTCTTAACAGGGTAGATCATCAGAAGTGATCAAATTGTAAGCCTTAACCGACTCCCTTCCATTCTACAGATAGTGAAGTTTTGTGGGTGCCATCCCCACCGCAGTTTTTACTTCCTAACAACCGGAGTTTTCTGTGATATCATATCTTGTGTTATGTGTTTGTTAATTTCATGAATGTTTCTATGGATGATTGTAAATATTGTTAACAAACAATGTATACATAAGAAATAATAACAGTAATGGTTGGTAAACCAGAATTGAATGATCACTAATGATAAATTGGGTAAAGTGTTAAAAGTTTTAGAGGTACTTATTCACCCCTCCCCTCTTAGTACTACTTCCCATTGAGTCCAACAGGTATAAGTTATTTGAATTTTCATAATACATCACAAGGTGAATTAAATCTAGACATGCTAAGAGGCGTGAAGAGTGAAAAAGACAAATGAAGATACAAGTGTTATTTGACACATGCCTACTAATTTTGGAATTGATCCATGTGAAAGGAAATGATTAGTGGGGATTATAAAACATGGATTGTGAATTAATTAATTAATGAAAGGTATACATTTAATTAATAGTAGAAAATGGAAAGTGAGAAATTCTATAAATAAATTAAAATATTTATTTAAATAATAGAGGAAGAGGCTAATGAATTTAATTTTTTTTATTGTTAATAGATGTATTTTTATTCTTAACTCAAGAGTTTGAGGTTGGCCTGAACTAGGGACGACTCCAATCAGGGAGCCACCTCTCCATATAATATGGAACCCCAAATAAAGACCCATTAACAAGTCAAAAAGTTAGAAATTTCTTTTAGTCCCTATCTTAGTATGTAAATGCAATTTCATGTCAAACGTTTCTTTTTTCCTTGTTTTCCATCTTCTCTTTTACAACCTGCCAACCTTATTTTAATTTTGTAACCTCCTTCTATCATACCATTGAGTCTATCAAAGATGGACCTACCTCTCCATTAGAGAAACTAAAACACCTATGTTATTTCCTTCTTCACCAGGATGCAAACAACATTAGGGCCATCTTTTCCCACAATCTTTGCTCCTCCTGCACCCTCAAAAATTATACAAGACCTTCTTTCTCCTTTATTTATATTTGAGGAGGGAATTAAAATCATCTTTCTTCCTTGTTGGATCCTCTTTCACATAAGCATTTTTTTTGCAATTTCTCTTTATCCCCTTCTGAAGCACAATCCATGCCCATTAAACCCATCTTAGTTCCCTTTCTCTGAGCAATCTTTGTGGTATTTGGAGAATCTAAAACTTATCTTAATACTTCAAAATAATCTATATCCTTTGATAAAGGGGTAACTTACCTCTACCACAATTCCTGCTAATGAACTTTCCACCTCACAGTTTCCAATGATATGCTTAGTCTAAAAAAAAAATTTTGCACATGAAAGAAATATGCTCATGATCCATGATAAGGCTGAGATAGGGCCATATAGTTTTATTCTTTCATATGTTTTATGGCTACTTTTGAAAGACTTTATATGTTTTCATGATACTTTCCAGACTGTTTAATATCTTAGAACTGTTATATCTATGGGTGTATGCAAATATATGTGAAATGTTTTTTAAAAAGATTATAAAGATGTTATCTATGTGGTGTATGGATATATGGAATTAAATCTGATACCTTTCTATCTTACCTTAAGTCGAGTGGGTTTCCTGTAGCCATATGGTGAAGAGCAAGGTAGTAAATAAACTTGTTATGAATTCTTTGTCTTGGATATGTACATGTGCTAACCCTTTTGCAGAGGCAATGGATCCATGAATAAAGAAGGAGTCAACATAAGAGGAACAGAGTAACACTTTGAAAGGACCAACCGTTACAGAGCTCATAATGGTTCTACTATCGCGGGTGAGAATGAGTCCTGTTGCAGATGAATCACAGCTGAAGCGGTCACGATGGAGTCAATCTAGCAGTAAATTGTTCCTAGATTTCATGAATGTATAAATGCGGTTTGTTCCTTTAGTTTAAGTTGTTGGTCTTGTTCTTGATGACTGCCATATCCCTAATGTTGGGGAAGTCCTAGTCAATAGGAGTTTGTTTCAAGTTGTTGTTAAATAAAGCTGGAAGTTCTATTCCCAGTAGTTAGTCGATAGATAGAGAATTATTATTACAGTACTCTGTTGTAATTCAGAAAGAGATATACAGTCTTATTTTCTATATCCTATGTAATCCATGTTTTATGAATAAATTATGAGAGCTTCAACTTATAGTATTTGAGATCTTGTTTATTCACACTTCCGTGGGGGCCCATACGGGAGGTGAATCTAATTCATAGTTAAGTAGGTTGCAAGTTATTTTGAATAAGTAGGTTTGCAAGTTATTTGAAGAAAGTAGGACTTTGTTGCTCCTACAGCCACTAGTAACAGCACCAGTGGTTGTTCCTGCAGCAAAGGCAGTTAGCTAGTTTATCATTCCTTTAGCATAGGATTAAACTTACTATTCTAGCAAGTCACTTCATCTTTAGATTACACTATTGACATTTCATTTCCTAGTTTAGTTCCTTTCAATCATTCTCCATTTACTATAATGATGGCTTCTAGAACGGATTAGAGCATATACTTTGCTGTCACCATTTCAAAGTTTACACCCCTGGTCAATAATTTAATGAGTTCAATGTATTGTTTCTAGTAGAAAGGATGCATGATTCTTAAATATAAGAGGTATTATATAGAGAAATCATTTTTGGCGCCACTGCTAGGGAATGGTGTCAATCTAATCTAGCCTAAAGTCATTTTAGGCCTAGTTTAGAATTTCTTTTTTATGCATAGAAGAAGAGATCATCTTGGGCATTTCCTTCCTCAAGATCATCAAGCTGATCCATTTAATCTATTCCATTTTGAGCTTGAGGAACCCCAAGTTGCACCATAGAAGTTTAACAACCATTTGAAAACATATTTGCCAATGCATTTGATCACTTACTATCATCTGACGAATCCTTGCAATTTGACAAACTATTTAATGAACCAGAAGATCTTTTAACACCACCAGGGCCTCCTCCAAGGATGGCTCAACCAACCTTTCCCTTCCCAATTCTTCCTCAGTAGGGAAATCAGAATCTGAAGAAAATACCCTCTACAGCCTTGCCCAAGTTCTATGGTCTCATCACTGAAGACCCTGAGACTTTCCTTTTTGATTTTGACATCCTTTGTAGGAGCTCTTAATATACAACTAATGCACATAAGCTCAAGTTGTTTCCATCCACTCTGAAGGAAGCCATGCTACGCTGGTTCATGGGCCTTGGTGCTAATGTCATAGCAGATTGGACTTCCATGAGCAACATGTTTCTTTCCAAATACAAAGAATACTGTCGAGGGCAAGATTTGAAAGGTGATGACATCTTCAGGATGACCCAGAAAGATGACAAGACCCTGGAAGATTATGTCTCGAGGTTCATGTACAACTTGTAGCGTAACACTCAGCATCAACTGAACAAGGACTCTCAAAAACAACTTTTTATTAAAGGTGTCAATGAAGGAAGCATTGAGGCTCTGGACCTGATGGCTGGAGGTGATGTTACACAAAAAAATTGGGATGATATCAAAAATATATTCTTGAACTACTCTCGGGCCACTGTTAAGAAGGGTAGAGGAATCCGGGACCTACCACACAAGTCTGTCGGCTCTGGGGTATCCAAGATGGAACTTTCTAATCTCCTATTGGACTTCAAGTAGGACATCATTAATGATGTCGCTACTCAGCTAAAACAAGAAGAAGGAGGATGTTGATGCTGTGCTCGCCGAATACTACCCACATTGTAGGGAGAAAAAGAGGAGCTGCAAATGCAAGACCATTGCAAATGTAGAGTCCCAGCTAATGCCTATAGAGTTCAAAGCTATTGATGAGAATGGGGAGGTGCTATATGTCTCTCAATGCAAGCCATGGGCCCCATGACCAGGTATGCCTCAAGATCCTCTTCAAATTCCTAGCAATAATAATCCATGGTAGAGTTTCCCAAATTCAGGTCCCCATAGTTTTGGGGGATATAATAATTAGAAGCAACCTCAATAGGGGTGGAACCAGCCCTAGAAGGGTTGGAAACAACCCCAGTAGGGTTGGCACTAGCCCTAGAAAGGTTGGCAACAGCCTCAGTAGGGCTGGCAATAGCCCCAGCAAGGCTGGCAATAGCCCCAGCAAGGCTGGCAGCAACCCAATCAATAGTCTAATCAGCCCAATCAACAAGCCATAATGCCCCCTCCACAACAACAAGCTCTCATGCATCCTCCTACAGTAGCTAATAATCCTCCTAAGCCACCATAGCTTCCCACACTACCTAATCCCAATCCCAATAACAAACCACCTGCTCAGCAGCAGAGCTATGCCTTGCATGACATTCATATCAGGTCAGGAACTACCCTTGCTTCACCACAACCCCCTGTCATAATCAAAGTGGAGGAGCCTCCTGTTGACCACAAAGATGTGTCAGCTCCTGTAGCCAAAGAGCCTCCATTTCCTCAGAGATTAGCTCAACAAGCTGAACCCATAGTAAACCATGTTGTAGCAGACTTACTTGACCAATTAAAGCATATAACGATCAAGATTCCTTTCCTAGATGCTATCAAGGAAGTCCCTAACTATAATAAAGCTATTCAGGAGGCCTACATTAAAAAACTTGGAAGGGGGAAAAAGGATCCCAAGACCATTCATGTCGTTAGCTAGCTCTCTGATCTTATGTTAGACAAGTTGTTTGTACCCAAGTATACCGATCCAGGAAGTCCTGTGGTTACAGTTACCATCCAAGGTATACAAGTTCCAAATGCCTTAGTGGATTTAGGTGTGTCTATAAATGTCATGACCAAAGAAGTCTTGCCCAATCTAAACATTACTGGTCTCCGTGACACACCAATAATTTTGCAACTGGCTGATAGTTCCACTATTAAACCTGATGGGGTAATTGAAGATGTGATAGTCACCCTACATTCCTGGGAGTATCCTGTAGAGTTTGTGATTCTCTTCCCTAAAGCTGATATGGGTGGGTACCCTCTGATTTTAGGATGACCATGGTTGGCCACTGCTGATGCCTTCATATCTTGTCGGTTAGGAAAGATGACCATCTCTAATGGTGTCAACACCAAAAATTTCACACTCTACTCCCCTGCTCAACCCATGTTGTAGGACGAGGATGCCATGTGGCCAGAATTAGATGAACTTGATCTCAAAACCAACTCAATCCAACAACTCATGGTAATAGGAAGAGAGCCATTTGTAGCCTCTAGGGAAGAAGATGAGATAATTTCATCTATCCTCACTAATGACTACGGCATAGATTCCCAGATGTTTCCACAATCAGACTGCGTTTTAGAGACTATTTTGACCACTCCAAATGCATCTCCATATTCACTATCTTCCAGCTATCTTCATCTCCTATTACCCCATGAACTGGCTTCACCGATGATTGCTGAGTTGGCCATGATGGATAAGGTCATAAAAATGGAAATTAGCCCTGACAAGGAATTGAATATTAGCTCTAACCTGTCATTACCCCACCAAAAAGATATCCTGCAGCTACTACAAGACAACCAACAAGCCTTTACCTGGGATTACACTGACATGAAAGGGATATATCCTATGCTTTGTACCCATTGGATCTACATAAGTCCATATTATAAACCTGTTAGGCAACCATAAAGAAGAGTCAATCCTATCCTAAGGGATATAGTCAAAACTGAGATCCAAAAGCTCCTTAATGTCGGGTTTATTTATCCAATTTCTGACAGCCAATGGGTGTCACCTCTTGTCATAGTGACAAAAAAGGAGGTAAATGGTGCATTTGTGTGGATTACAGGGAGCTCAATATAGCCACTAAAAAAGAACATTTCCCACTCCCATTCATAGACCAAGTCCTAGACAACCTAGCAGGAAAGAAGTATTTTTCCTTCTTGAATGGGTTCAGTGGTTACAACCAAATTCAAATATCTCCTGAGGATCAGGAGAAAACTACCTTCACCTATCATTGGGGAACTTTGGCATATTATTTCCTCCCTTTTGGCTTATGTAATGCCCCTGCCACTTTCCAGCGAGCAGTCATCAGTATCTTTTCAGACATATCTTTCGATTGTATGGAAATCTACATGGATGACTTCACTACCTATGGGAACACATTTGATGAAGCCAAATAAAATCTGGAAAAGGTCCTTTGCAGATGCCAGGACTATAATCTCTCTCTCAATAGTGAGAAGTACTTTATGATGATGGAAGAAGGTGTCATGTTGGGACATTTTATTTCCTCTCATGGCAGCCAGGTCGACCCCGCCAAGATTTTAGTCATTAGTAATCTTACCACACCAGAGAAGCAGAAAGATGTTCAGAGTTTCCTTGGACATGCTAGGTATTATAGATGGTTTATCAAGGATTTTAGCCAAATTGTAGCTCCCCTCTATAATCTATTAAAAAAGGACTCTGATTTTACTTGGAATTCTGAGTGTGATACGGCTTTCCTGCAGCTGAAGGAAGTTCTAACCACTGCACCTTAATTACGCAGACCAAATTGGGGTTTTCACTTTCATATTCATATAGATGCTTTCGATTATGCTATCAGAGCAGTATTGGGCCAGCAAGAGGATGAAATTAACATGCCATTTATTTTATCCGCAAGAATCTATAGGGAGCCAAATTCATTTATACAGTGACAAAAAAAGAGCTTCTTGCCGTAATTTATGCTCTGAACAAGTTTAGGCATTATATTACTGGTTAGCAGATTTTTGTCCACACTGACCATTCTGCGATCTGGTACCTGATGAATAAACCAACCATCTTAGGAAGATTGGCTCGTTGGTTACTACTCATGTAGGAATTTGACATAACCATCGTCAATAAGCCCAGGAAAGCCAATGTTGTGGCTGACTTACTCTCTCACTTGCATGTCCCTGATGATCCTGCAGCCATTGATGACAGTTTCCTAGATGAAGATTTGTTCTTGTTGCAAGCACACAATCCATGGTACGCTAATCTTGCCAATTATCTCACCACTGGTCAAAATCTGGCCCATTTTTCTTCCAAGGAATGTCGGCTGCTAGTTGAGAAAAGTTTCAACTTTTCTTGGATTGTTGGTTTCATGTTCTACACTGGCCCAGACCAAGTTATGAGATGATGCATTCATGAGGATGAGACTTATGACATCCTTCGGGCATGTCATGATGAGCCATGCGGTGGCCACTTTGCAGCCAAAAGGATGGACTTCAAAATTTTGACTATAGGGTATTATTGGCTAACTCTCCACAAAGATGCCACTTAATACACCAAGAAATGTGATTGGTGCTAGCGAATGGGGAGGCCTACTAAGACTGATGAGAAACCTTTGCAGCCATAGGTGGTGGTCACACCCTTTGATAAGTGGGGCATTAATTTTGTGGGTCCAATTGATCCTTCTTCTCAAGGTAAGTCTTACATTTAGGTCTGTACTGATTATGCTACTAAGTGGGTTGAAGCTAAACCAATGAAACATCCAAGAGACAATAATGTTGCTAAGTTCTTGTATGAGTGTATTTTTACCTACTTTGGTGTTCCAAGGGAAATTGTTTCTGATCAAGGGGCGCAGTTCACTTCCAACCTCATTTCTACTTTGATGGAGGAATACAACATTCGTCATGACAAGTCATCTACTTACCATCCGCAGGCCAATGGTTAGGTTGAGGTCACTAACCGTGAATTGGAGGCCATTCTTACCAAAATTTTGGTTGTTCATAAGAAGGATTGGGCAGCTAGGCTTCCTGAAGCACTATGGGCTTACCGCACTACGTGGAAGTCTACTACAAGATTTACCCTGTTCCAACTAGTCTATGGAAAAATGGTAATGATGTCGGTCGAGTTCAAACATAAAACCTTGCGGACAACATTGGAGCTCAACCTTGATCTCATAGCAGCTCAACAGGAATGTGTTCTCACCTTGAACAGTCTAGATGAATGGAGGAAATCTGCTTTAGCTAACACTGAGTTGGTGCAACAGCAAAGGAAGCAGTGGCATGACAAGTTTATCAAAGATAAACAATTTTCCATCGGCGACTGGGCTCTCCTGTATAACTCCAGATACCACCACACTCTTGGTAAGTTCCAAACCCACTGGTTAGGCCCCCATGAAATAAAGCTATATTTTCAAATGGTGTTGTGCATTTGTCGACCGTTGACCCTATTCAGTTCAAGCTACTGGTTAATGGCTAGCGACTCAAGCTATACCATAAACCATAGAGAAAAGTTGAGTTCCTGAAATATTTTACCAGCACTGCAGTTCACCATCCTCCTATAGCACAAGAATGTGAGCCTCTCGCTCATATTCGGTCTTCACTTTAAAAACTGGTCGCATCACCCAATAATAATTACTTTCTTCTGGAAAGTACTTTTCTCCGCAATAAACATTCATTTCTTTCTTTCTTTTCTGCCACCCATCCACCTCATCATTTCCCAACGTTGGATGGCAATTACTTCATTCATTTCACGGAGCTTCCACTACATCATCAGGTGTGTGTACTTTTCCTTGGCATTTAAATTCATTAATTTGTTTATTAGCTTTGCTCTTGTCGTATGCGCCATGGTGGGACCCTTGGCATACTTAAGTTGGGGCGGAGAGAAAATCTATGATTTGTCCTATATAACTATGCACATAATGTATGATATATTTTTCAAAACTTTTAAAAACTTGTACCTTTTTCATAAATATTACATGTTGTACCCTTGATTGGACAACCTCGAAATGAGCGATTAAATTTGCACAAATAAGCCAGCCAAGGTGTCCATACGGACGTCTACTGAGTAATCATGAATAGTTAAATCTTTCAAGATATGATAGATATGCATTCATTTCTCCATTTAGCATTTGAAATCTCAAAGTCAAGAACTTTCCATTTTCCTACAACTTTGTTTTTCTGACCTTTTCTGCAAGTTTCTTGATATAGCTTGTAAAACATCTCTGCGTTGCTTGTACATTCTTATGGTGTGTATCCTTCAAACTCTACAGACATGGGTGGCAATTTAATTCATTGTGGACCCATGGTTCACGACGTTCTTTTAAACAATCAAGACTGTAGGCTATTATTCCAGGCCAGAGGATGGATGGATTACATTCTGAAGCTCACTAGTCAGAATGAGGAGGTAGCATTACAATTCTTGAGCACACTCTATGATGGGGTAGCTACTGTTAAAGGACTAAGGGTACCATTTTCACAAGAAATTGTAGCAGAAGTAATGGGGTTACCGCAGGAAGGCCAGGAGTTTCCAGAGAATTTTGATCTAGCAATTGCGAGAGCACAATTTACTTTACACACAGACCCAACACTGGAGATTGACAAGAAACAAGGCACCAGTAGATTGTCTTTACCAAAAACCTTTAAGCAGTGTGCATTTTTTGTGATCAAATATTTCACCTGTGAGGGTTGACAAGCCTACCTGCATGCAATACATTTCAAATTCCTGAGCTATTTAAGGCATGACAATAGACCTATCAACGTGCCAAATTTCCTCTACAACATTTTGCAGAAAAGAGTTGTAGTAGTGTAGGAAGGTAAGCCTAACAATGTCTCCCATAATTGTCTCATTAAGCTTATAGTAGAGAAGGCATTACGAGACTACCCTAATGTAACATGGGAAGAATTCTTGGAAGGGAAATTAGAAGAAACCCTAAGACCGTTAGGAAGTAGGGTTGGTAGAAGACTCCGAACAGAGCATGGGGTTTTTAAAGTCATTGAGGAACTAGGAGCAGGTTCGTCCTCAGCAAGGAAGCCTAGGACTAAAAACTCTAGGCGTCCTCCTGAAGCTTCTACATCTAGGTCATCCCAGAATAGGGGCAAACAAAAAATTTTAGAGGAAGGAGTCCAGGAGAAAACTGTTCCTCCTTCTAATGATACAACTACTACCCCTGCTGGAAAAGGGAAGGAAAAAGAGAATTCAGCTACCTCTAGTAAGAAAATGGATCCTACAGCTTTAGGTACTCCATGGAAGTGAAATACTGCTAATAGGAAGGAGGACACTCCTTTACGAAGAAGAAGCAGGAAAAGGAAGGGTATGCCCACGGATTTGTTGCTAGAGAATGCAGTGGTCAACCTTGATTCTCTTGAGTCAGGAGAACCATCAGGAGGTAAATAATCTTTTGAGGTTGTTTTAGATGAAGAATGTGTAGTTATTAAGGATGATTCTACCTCTGAGGAGCAAGAATTTAGATTACAAAGAAGGGATTCATCTACCCATGAAACCCAAATCAGTGATGATTTCATTGAAGTAGATAATAATGATGACTTCTCTGAAGGAGACCCTATTCCTAATGAAGGTATGCCAAATTCACCCCCCATAATAGTAGAACATCATTTATTTGAAGAAAATTTTGATGTTGCTATGAGTGGGGATACACCTCCTATAGCAGAAGGGGAGGGTCTGTTTAAAGAAAACCCTAGCATTGACATGATGGCCAAGCAAGTTTCAGATCAAGAGTTGAACAAACTAGTTGCTATAGCTCAGCAATATAGTAATCCAGAAAGGGCCATCATAATTCATTCAAAGTTTTCAAAAAATGCAGCTACAAGAGATGATGGATCAGTAGGAGAAAATCATAATGAAGGTGATTTTCTAGAGGTACCTTGTCCTATAGCTCCGTTCTCTGTTATTTTTTGGTTAATTAATCAGTTAATCATGGAAAGAGAATAATGGCAAAGGCAGAAGAAAGATTTACACCAGGTTATTGATCAAACTTTTCAAGAATTGGTAGAGAAGGAGGAAGAGGTAGAACAGCTCCAAGAAAGATTGGCTAAGGTGACATCATTTATCCCTGACCTGATGAGCTATAGGTCCCCTTCCCTAGTATATGCCATTTTTCTTAAGGAACAATTATTGAATTATCAATTGACCAATATAGTCAAGGGAAAGTCTCCTTTGTTAAATGAGCCCATTCAATTTTTTAAAGCCTTCCATAATTCTCCTGCAGCCATACAAAACTTATTATGTGAATTCTTCCTGCATAATCTAGCTATACCTAACGATAGGGTTTGGAATCCACTACCCTATGTCGGAGATATCTAGCTTAGGGAACTCATGTCCTGGATGCAGAATGAGATCAGTAGGGAGTCTCAGGCTAAAATTTATAGGGAATTATAGGATGAAATTCCTCTACACTTATGGCCAGAGGCTAAAGATCCCAAAACATACTATTATGACTAGATGAAGATAGCACAGTCAGAATCAGGGGAAAAGATTGTCAACCCTCTCAAGGATGCAGCCTACAATGAATACACTCAGATGGCCAAAATGAAATTAGCTGAGGCCACAAAATCCCTCCAATGGCGCTGGATTACTATGATAGCAGATATGAGGAATAAGGAACCCCATTCACCACTTAATTTTGCAATGGAAAATAAGTGTGCTCCCTGGTATGTCATGTTGGGCAGAGAAAGAAAAAGCTATTGGTTTCCATTAACGTTCCAACCACCTCTTCTTCTTTCACCTCTTCTGCCTAATACAGGAAACTTGGAAAATCATGACATGGCAGCAGAGGTCAGAAGGTGGGAAGCATACAGGGACAAAAAGGTTTTTACTAGAGTTTTGTTGATGGAGGAGTTGGTCAGAAAACAATTGTAGATCTTAGAATGCACGCCAGGCTAAAGAACTACCTCTTTGCTTGAGGACCAGTAAAGGATTAAGCTGGGGGGAATGATAAGGTCGAGATAGGGCCATATAGTTTTATGATTTCATATGTTTTATTGCTACTTTTGAAAGACTTTATATGTTTTTATGATACTTTCCAGACTGTTTAATATCTTAGAACTGTTATATCTATGGGTGTATGCAAATATATGTGAAATGTTTTTAAATTTTTTTATAAAGATGCTATCTATGTGTTGTATGGATATATGGAATTAAATCTGATACCTTTCTATCTTACCTTAAGTCAGGTGGGTTTCCTATAGCCATATGGTGAAGAGCGAGGTAGTAAATAAACTTGTTATGAATTCTTTGTCTTGGATATGTACACGTGCTAACCCTTTTGTTGAGGCAATGGATCCATGAATAAAGAAGGAGTCAACATAAGAGGAACATAGTAACGCTTTGAAAGGACCAACCGTTGCGGAGCTCATAATGGTTCTACTACTGCGGGTGAGAATGAGTCCTGTTACAGATGAATCACAGCTGAAGCGGTCACTATGGAGTCAATCTAGCAGTAGAGTGTTCCTAGATTTCATGAATGTATAAATGTAGTTTGTTCCTTCAGTTTAAGTTGTTGGTCATGTTCTTGATGACTATCATATCCCTAATGTTGGGGAAGTCCTAGTCAATACGAGTTTGTTTCAAGTTGTTAAATAAAGCTGGAAGTTCTATTCACAGTATTTAGTCGATAGATAGAGAATTATTATTACAGTACTTTGTTGTAATTCAGAAAGAGATATACAGTCTTATTTTTTGTATCCTGTGTAATCCATGTTTTATGAATAAATTATGAGAGCTTCAACTTCTAGTATCTGAGATCTTGTTTATTCACACTTCTGTGGGGGCCCACACAGGAGGTGAATCTAATTCATAGTTAAGTAGGTTGCAAGTTATTTTGAATAAGTAGGTTTGCAAGTTATTTGAAGCAAGTAGGACTCTGTTGCTCCTGCAGCCACTAGTAACAACACCAGTGGTTGTTCCTGCAGCAAAGGCAGTTAGCTATTTTATCATTCCTTCAGCATAGGATTAAACTTACTATTCCAGCAAGTCACTTCATCTTTAGATTATAATGTTGACATTTCATTTCCTAGTTTAGTTCCTTTCAAGCATTCTCCATTTACTATAATGATGGCTTCTAGAATGGATTAGAGCATATACTTTGCTGTCACCATTTCAAAGTTTATGCCCCTGGTCAATAATGTAATGAGTTCAATGTATTGTTTCTAGTAGAAAGGATGCATAATCCTTAACTATAAGAGATATTATATAGAGCAGTCAATCCACAAGTTGCAATCACTCACTAATTGCAAGTTTCAGATATAACTCCATCAGAGGGGCCTTCAAGAAATCCATCTCAACCGTAATGGAGGCTAATGATCTTATTAAATAAATAACAAATATCTATTTAATTAATAGAGAAATTTTGATTAAATAGTTAAATAAATGATAAATTTAGATCTACTTATAGTTGTTGTACACAAGGGGTTTTTAAAACAAAAATTTTGACAAATAAAAAATTAATATAAAAATATTCTAAAAAAATTACAAAAAATTATCCTCAACAATCTTAAGTGTCTTACATATCTTTTCCCAATAGAATTTAGAAAAATAATTTTATTTAGGTCAAAATATGGTTAGCATACACATACATTGTATGGTACTTATAAAGTAACTTTTTAAACAATATTTTTTAGACATGTTTATAAAAAATCAATTTGTATCATTTGTGTGTTAAATAAGTTATTTGCAAGTTGGATGTGTTGTCATTGATGTCAACATGTCTATTATCTACTTTGGATATTTAGTGTGCAGTTTTTCCCATAATGTAGGATGATTAGAAGAATGGTGAAGGAATGTTACTAAAGATGAGGATTCACAAACCTCATGGGATGATGTATATGTTTTCTACACGGTTCATCTCAAGTTTTAGTTGTTGATAGGCTGATTTGATCAAGTTATGATGTCACTAATAAGGACTGGTTATTTTACTATTTTCCAGTGTAATATAGTTGCAGAGAATGATTCCACGCACGTAATCAAGGTGAGATCTTTGGTTGCGCAAGTAGGAATGTTTTTAAGACATATAAATGTGTCTATCATTCAAAGGGTTTGTTATTCTGATGGTCTATATGGCATTTACAAGTATTTCAGTTGGGGGTAACAATGTTCTTGAGATTTGGCATGAAATGCTGATAAATTTGATGTGTGTGATGGATTTGATTATTTTTTTGAGCTTCATGATGCCTTAGGATGATCAAGGATTATGTACCTAATGAGTTGGCATCTTACATTGATCAAAGTGACCAAGTTCAATGGATTTGAAGATGTTTTTATGTTCTTAGCTAACATGTCTAGAAAAGTTGATAAAATGGTTTATGCGAGATCGATAAATTTTTTTAGAGTTGAATGTTTAAGGATTAGGTTTTGTTGACCCAATTCTTGATAAATATAGTGAATTAGGGTTTGATTTGTGTTTCTGTGTGTGTGCGTTGGTGTTTGGAAGATTTCAAAAGATAGAAGTTTCTAGTGAATCACTTTTACAGATCTAAAGGAGGTTGGATTTCTCATTTGATTATTGTAGAGATAACTACAACAATAGATCTAACTGTACTAAAATGGAATTGACCAAAACATAGGTAGATGCTATCATATAGTTCATGAATTCTCAGATTGGTTTATGAATTGTGATTGTAAGTCAATGAGAATTCCTTAGGGTTGTAGGCAAAGGAAAATTGAGTAGTGAACTCTAGGAAGTGTGCTTGAAAGCATGTGAATTCCCCATATTGTAATAAGTCTACACTTATAAAAAGGTACTAGTTTTATTGTGGGTATCAACCCCACTATGGGTTTCACCCTAGTTTGGATTTCCATGATAAAAATCTTTGTGTTAAGTGTTTCTGATGTTTTATGAGTTATGATTATATGCTTTACATTTTCCAAATTAGTAATAAAGGTTAAAGTGATAAAGGGTTTCAAGTTTTAAAGGTTTAAGGGTTTGAAGTTTTTAGTGTTTTAGGAGCAACTGATTCACATCCCCCCTCTTAGTTGCTTGTTGCCTATTTCCTACAATTGGTGTCAGAGCCTAGTCCCTTGAAGGAAGCCTAAAATTTTGAGGGAGATCAAAAGATGGTACCATACAATAAGGACAATCCAATTTTTTATGGAACCAATGATGCATTGTGGAAGAACCACATGATTGTACATCTTAGATGCATTGATGATGATTATTGGAGGAGTAAACATAATTCATACAAACCTCCAAAAGACCCTACCGCTCCTAATGGGATCAATGAAGCCAAGGAAAACATTAGAGGAAAGGAAGATTTGTTGAGTGCATTGACTGTTGCAGAGATGGTCAATATCATGGAATTTAAGATAACCCATTAGATATGGGAGAAGTTAGAAATTATTTATGAAGGAGACACAAAACTAAATATGGCCAAGTTGTAGAGCTTTAAGGGAAAATATGAAGCCATGAAGATGAGAGAATATGAGAATATTTCATCCCACATGCTAAATATCAATGAGATGATGTGTGGTATCAGATGTTCTAGAGGTACACTTGATGAAGATGAGATTTTTGCATAGGTTTTGAGAACATTTCCTCTTTCCTATGACAACAAACTTGCAACTATTGAAGAAATTAGGATAGTGAAAAATGTGACAAGGGAAAACCTAGTTGAACATCTTACAACCTTTGAATTGAGTCTATTAGGTGGAGAAATTCCCAAGACTAAGACAACACTCAAATCCATAGTGACTGGTAAGGACATGCAAAAATTAGATTTGGATGAGAAACCTACAAGGATAATGACATGATGGGAGGAGATAAAATACATGGAAGAGGAATACAAAGAGATTGAAGAGTTGGATGAAATGTTTGAAAAATGAATATAGTATAGAGCTCTTGCTAGTAGTAAGTATAAAGTATATATTACTTTTAAATGTTTTTCATGTGGTAAAGTAGGATATTTTGCATCTAGATGTCCTAATAGAATTACTAAGTATAAGTATGAACCTAATCCTAGGGAATGAAAGTGTTACTATTCTCTTGATGACAATGGTGTTAGTGATGATGAATCTGATGAAGCTGACAAGGACAATGATGAATTTGCATTCATTTCCATTAAGGAAGATGATGATACTATAACTAATATTGTAATGACTTATAGTTCTACTAAAGATGTTTTTGAAGAGATAGATCTATCTTCTCAAGTTGTTAAAGAAGATAAGTGGGTGATTGATAATGGATTCTCTCATCAAATGACCGGTGACAAGAGTAAATTTGTAAGCTCTGAGAGGTATGATGATGGTGAAGTGAAATGGGGTGATAACTCTGGTGGTAAGATCAAAGGTAAAGGTTCAACTACTTTGGATGGTAAAAATAGCACTGATGATGTATTGTATATATAAGGCTTGAAACATAATCTTTAGTGGTAGTCAGATGATGAATAAAGGCTATTATGGATTTCATTTCAAGGATGACATGTGTAAGATCTTGAATAAATATGGAAAGAGGATTTTTGCCAGATCTAGGACAAGAGGTAATATATTTCTTTTGAATAATGGTTAGAAGAATTATTTGATTGCACAAATATATGAAACATGGTTATGGAATAAGAGATTGTGTCATTTGAAATTTGACAATATTGTTTATATAAGTTCTACTTTTATTGTTAGAGATTTTCCTAGGATGAAGAATCCTTCTAAAAATGTATGAAAGGAATTTCAATTGGGAAAGAAAAAAATAGATACTTTTTAGTCTAAGAAAGAAAATTCAAATGGTTTTCTTGATCTTATTTATACTGACTTGTCCAACCCTACTAAGACAAGAAGTTTTCAAGGTAACATATATTTATGCTACTAATTAATGACTTCTCAAAGATGGTATGGGTGACCTTCTTGAAGGAGAAATCTAAAGCTTTTGATAAGTTCAAGGATTTCAAGGTAATGGTAGAGAATGAGAAAGGTCCAAAATTGAAGAAGCTAAGATCAGATAGAGGTGGATAGTTTACATCAAATGAGCTCAATACATATAGTGAAATGCATGGCATCAAGAGAAAATTATCTACTCCTAGGATTCCAAAATATAATGGTGTAGCAGAGCGCAAGAAAAAATCTATTCTAGAAACTACAAGTACCTTGATGCTTGAAAGAAATGTTCAACAGATGTTTTGGAGAGAAGTTGTGAGCATTGTAGTATACACTCTTAATCGAGTACAAATCAAACCTAGAATTGGTAAGACACCCTATAAAATTTGGTGTGGTCATGTGTCTACTATTAAGTATTTCAATTTTTTTGGTAGTAGATGTTACATAAAAAGAGATGAAGACATATGAAAGTTTGATGTAAGGATTAATGAACGTATATTCCTTGGTTATTCTTCCAAAAGTATATCATACATGTGTTATAACAAAAGGTTGAAAAATTTAGTGGAAAGCAAAAAATTTAAAGTCAATGAAAGACTTGAGAGTTTGGCAAGGTCTGGTGAATGTGGACATCAGAGGGATAGTAATGAATAGAGTAAACATCAACAAGTGAAGAAAAAAGGTCCAAGTGTGACAAAAAGTATAGAAGGTGAAGCCTACACAAGTGGAGAAGAAGAAGAAGCTTAGAAACCAGAGACAAGGAAAAAGACTCCAAGGTATGTGAGACCAAATCAAAATGAATGACATATCATTGGTGATAGGAACAAAGGGGTTTAAAGAAGAAGGATTGAAAAAGATCAAATTTTTCTAGTATTAGAGGTTGATCCAATTTATGATGAATGGTCTAGGTATGTTAAGGAATATATTGCAACTACAAATAACCATGTGGAAAAACTCATGATCAAAGTAGTTAAACTTGAGGCATTGATTGAAAGAGAGAAAAATGGTGTTATACTTGAGAAAGGAGAATGATCCAAGTTTAGTCCAGAAATTCCTCAAGCTAAAAGACAAATTGACAAGGAAAAGAAGAAGAAAAAAGATAAAGATCAAAAGGAAAAGTCAAAGAAGAAAGATAAGGGTAAGAAGAAGAACAAGGGTCAGAAGAAAAGAAAGGAAGGAAAGAGGAACAAGAACAAGAAGACTTTTGTAAGACAACCTAAACTTCAAAACTTCAATGGTAATTATTTTGATTGTGGTAAGTTTGGACATAAAGCCTTAGATTGCAGAAGGTAAAATCACTTTCTTAGATGTAAAAGAAATAATCATGTCTTGGGAATGTTCAATGGTGTGAGAAGGATTAATGATACTATCATAAGGGAAATAGGTAGATGTCCATATGCCATGATGAGGAATGATGACAGTAAGTAGAATATTTTCATATGTCTCAGATAAAATATATCTATACAAATTTCCAAACACTATAGAGACATACAAGTAGATGAGTGTGGTCCAGTAAGGACAGACAATAATATGCGAAAAAATGTTAGAGGCATACAGAAAGAGGACAAAGGGAAAGAGAAGGAGAATAAATCTAGAAAGAGACATAAGCAGAAAAATAGGGTCAAGAGAAAGAAAAATAAGGATATTGTCATAAATGAGTCTACTCTTGTAGGCAATTTAGGGGTCATTACCCCTCTTGATCAAAACTATGATGCAAGAGATTGCATCAGTCTAGTATTCTCTAAAGAAGAATCTTACAACTGGATTGATTTATGGAAGCTGGTACTCAGGGGGGTAGTAAGAATGGTAAGGAAGATGTGTTTGATCAATAGTTGGATGTATTTGGTGGCCCAAAGTAGGTAATACACCTTTTCATTAATTTCAAAGGGGGAGAGAGAGAAAATGTGAAAAATAATCAAGGAGAGAGTAGATTTGAAAAATAATTAGAGAGAGAGAAGATGTGAACAACAAGCATATGTAAAGAGAAAGTTTATATACTTGCACATAAGAAAGAGTTTTAGTCAAGAAGAGGAGTGTACATCCAAGCAGGAGAAACTGATGGAGATAAGAGCATGTAATCAGATTATAACCAGGGTGAGCTTTTTCCTAGGGGGAGCAGTGACAAAGAAAAAATGAGGTAGTAGAGTAGAGTTAGACTCCAAAAGATATTATGGATATTGTTGGTAGTACTATTAGTTTCTTATCGCATTATTGTTTTTTCCATCGCATGTTTCCATCAATGCCAAAGGGGAGATTTTTGGCAAGTTGAATGTGTTTTCATTGATGTCAACATGTCTATTATCTAGTTAGGATATTTAGTGTGCAATTTTTCCAATAACACAGGATGATCAGAAGAATGGTGTGTTAGAATAACTGAGAGGGGGGTGAATCAGTAGCCTAAAAAATTAATCCAATAAATAAACCCAAAAAATTATACCACAAATATAAACCTCTAGTTATCTTTAGTCCTACAAGATGTATGCCCTTAAATAATCTTATCAAATAACTATTGCTCGGAGTATACTGTTTATCCTTTTTCTTAAGCTTTACCGAATAGTAGTCTAGCCTTTACCAAAATACAATAAATAACTTAGTGTTTACCTATCAATCCTATTTTAGTAATGTGTAAAGAAAAACATCAAAGAAATGAATCAGATACACATTTGACACATGGATTTTTAACGTGGAAACCCTATTAAGTGAAAAACCACTTGGGACCGGTAACCCACATTTTTCACTCTTTTGAAGTGAGCTTGGTGAAGTGCGACCTCGTTAAAGGTTACAAACACACTATTAAGTGTGACCTTGTTAGAGGATTTAAATTTAATAGTTTGTCACTTGATATCTAGAATTCACTATGCTATCTTCATGAGAAACCTTTTGATACTCTTTGGGATGTATCTCAATATATAAAGGATGGTTAAATCCCACTCTACTAATAGATTTTCTGAATCAATGGTTAAACTAAAATAGTATATGATTTGTTCATAAATACAAATTAATATTACAGATGTTCAGATCTATTATAATCTCATAATACTTTTTTGATCAATGTTCTCTTCAGTTCCTTTGCTCCACTTCTTATCTTCACTAGAATTCTCTTAGGCATCCTATCTATTCATAATGAATTAGCTTGTCTCTTTTATAGACATAATTTCACTATTTTCTAAGTCCTTGTCTTTCTTATTCTTGACGTGATCTGCAAATATCGCCATTCTTGTTTTAAAGCATGCTTTAGTTTTATCCCATAGATTTCTTCTTGACAACTGGAATAAAAATAGCCTTAAATCTCTAGCTTATCTCTAGCTTTTAACTGGTTGATGAAAATAATGTAATCAAATTGTTAACTCTATATTTAGCCCCTGCCAGCTAAGTCTTTTGTCATTTCTAAACTTTAGTTCTAATCGGTGTTTAACTCCTTGTTTGCTTGGTCTTGAATTTAGTTGTCCTTGAGAATCTCTGTCTGTCGGGGTCGTATGTCTATTAGGAAATAATGTGACTTTCAGTTCTACTCGCGTATCACTGTGACTTTTAGTTCTGCTCAGGTATCACTGTGACTCTTCTTGGGTTTCTCTATCTATCAGTGTTTGTTGTCACTTGGTGTATACTGAGCTTTTATGCATTACTGATAACATAACCTTTCTCTTGTTGGTTCTTTGAATTCTTTGACAATATGAATATGACCAATTAGATTAAATCAAGTTGACATCAATGAAAATACAATACATTAATTGATTTAATGTCTTGCATTAACTTTTTGTAGCTTGGTGATCATCAACTTAAAATCTTCAAACATTCATTCACTTATAGTTCATCAATCTCTCCCTTTGGTATTGATGGAAAATACAACATACTACTAATACATTATGAAATATATCAGTTGTAGTTAATCAAACTCTACCAAAATTATTCTTCTATAACCAATACATATGTCTGACTCTCGGTAAGCTCTTCTAGCTTAGATTTGAATCTTGTAGAGTACTACTTTATTCCCTTCACTGGATAGGTGTAGAAAATTCTGATTATGTCTCTCCCTTGTTGTAGAATCTCTTCATTGATATTTTCTCTCCCTTTGAATTTTCCTCTCCTCGATGGATATTTCTATTTATATCTCTTTTTCCTTTGACATCAATATTTCTCTCCATATTCATTAAGTACATCTTTCCCTTTGAATACTTCTGATAGATATTTCATATGGATATAATCTCTCCCTTAAGTCATCTCTTTCTTTAGATACTTCTCTCCCTTTGATAGCAATGCCAAACTAATTCTTTTTTTAATATATTCCTTGAATTTCCCTTTCCATCAGCAATACAATAACTCTGGTGTTTGGTGCAGATAAGTACCTTGTTGTGTACTGATATATCTTTGTGGTCCATCTCTTTGCTTGCATCAACATGAATGATCTTCTGATTATGTGTAGGCTGATGCAACCTCCTAGTCAGCTTAGTGATCAATAGATAAGGGTCAGACCCCTAGTCTCTTTCTCATGTACTCAAATGTATCTTTAGGAAATGGCTTTGTGAATATGTCAGCTAATTGTTCCTTGGATTGAACATATTCTAGTATCACCTCTTTCTCTTGTACTTGTTATGTTAAGTAATGATACTTGATAGAAATATGCTTTGTCTTAGCATGCATGACATGGTTCTTTGAAATATTTATTGCACTTGTATTATCACATTAGATAATCATTGGCTCGATAATTTTCATATTCATACCTTTCAGTAATTGTTTGATCCATGCAATGTTAGAGCAATTTGCAGCAGCAACCACATATTCTGCTTCTACAGTAGATTGTGAGATGCATCTTTGCTTCTTACTTATCCATGTGACAATTCTGTCACCCATGACAAATTCTCCTTATATTGTGCTCTTTATGTCATCTAAGTTTCTAGCGCAATCAACATCTGTATAGACTTGAAGCTCAAATTTGCATTCTCTTTTATACCATAAGCCATAGTCTTTGGTATTATTTAGATATCTCTGAATTCTTTTGACAATAGTCATGTGTGATTCCTTTGGATTAGTAGAGAATCTTTCAACTTTTCCAACTGCATGTGCTATATATGGTCTATTATGAACAACATACATGAGTTTTCCAATCATAGATCTATATAGGGTCAGATTTACCTCGGTTGACTTGTCTTCCTTTGTCAGCTGCATCCGGTTTCCATAGGTGTTCCAACTGGCTTCGAGTCTTCCATCTTGAATATCTTGAGAACTTCCTTGATGTATTTGGATTGTGTAATGTATATGCCTGCATCCTGTTGAAGAATTTTTAGACCAAGAAAGAACTTGATCTCCCAAAACATTGACATCTCAAACTCTTAGCTCATTTTAGCAGAAAATGATTTGCATAGCTTATCATTACCACCAAGTATGATATCATCAACAAATATTTCCATAATCAAAATGTTATCATCAGTATCTTCTTTTAAATATAGATTACTATTATCACTTGTGCTTACAAATCCAATAGTTATGAGATAGGAGTGAATTCTTTCATACCATGATCTTGGTGCTTGTTTCAATCCATACAAGGCTTTGTGTAGTCTACAAACCATGTTTCTCTTGTTAGGATCAACAAACCATTCTGGTTGTTCAATGTATACTTCTTCTTCTAATATGCAGATTTGACATCCATTTGGTATACCTTGAATCATTTGTAAGCAGCATAAGCAAGTAGAATTTTGACTCCTTCTAGTCTAGCAATGGGTGCAAAGGTTTCTCCATAGTCCATACCTTCTTCTTGTGCATACCCCTTGCATACTAATCTTTCTTTGTTCCTTGTGACTTCTCCACTCTCATTCAGCTTGTTTTTGAATATCCATTTGGTACCAATGACATTCTTGTCATCTGATCTAGGTACTAATGTCCATGTTCTATTCTTCTCAATATGTTCTATATCTTCATTCATAGCACTGACCCATTCTTCATTTTCAAGTGCATTATTAACATATTTAGGTTCAAAATCATAAATTAAACATCTAGTGTTTAGTGACTTACTTCTTGTTCTCATTCCAACCTTTTTGTCTCCTATGATCTGGTTTTGTGGATGGTGTCTTCTAACATATTTGGAAATTATTGGTTCAACTATTTTTTCATCATTCTGATCACCATCTTGACCTTCATTCTAATCTCCATCGCTCGATGCATCATCTTGAGCAATTTCCCAATTTTTGGTGTTTGCAACCTAATGCTCGGGTGCATTGTTCTTTCGCTCGGGAGTGATAGACTGTTGCTCGGGTAGAGTGTCAGGTTCTTCACTGTAGACAAACCTGTTGTAGTCTTCTGGTTCTTTTCTAATTTCCCAATCATTTTTCTCAGCAAATTCTTCTACTTTGACATTTACACTTTCAATGATTTTGTTAGAGGATTTGTTAAGACATTTATAAGCCTTGTTTTTGGTAGAATAGCCTAAAAATATTCCTTCTTCAACTTTGGAGTAAAGATTTCCATTTCTATCATCTTTCAAAATATAACATTGACTTCCAAATTTTTTGAAGTAACTTACATTTGGTGTATGTCCATACCATAGCTCATAAGGTGTCTTATTTGTGTCCTTCAATTGAGATTTGTTCAATGTGTAGACAATAGTACTGGCAGCTTCTCTCTAGAATGTTTGAGTGGTGCCTTTCTCAATCATCAGTATTTTTGCACAATCAACAATCGATTTATTCCTACTTTTAGCAATCCCATTTTGTTGTGGTGTTCTTGGTGCAGAAACCTATCTTTGAATTCCATGCTCATTACAAAAGTTAGTAAATTCATCAGATATAAATTCTCCTCCTCTATCTGATCTTAAGCATTTCAGTTCCTTACCACTTTGTTTTTCTACAATAGATTTATACCATTTAAATATCTTGAAAGCTTTTGATTTCTCTTTTAAAAACATAATTGCCATCATTCTAGAATAATCATCTAAAAATATAATGAAGTATCTATCTTCATAGTAGCTCCTTATTCTCATGGGTCCACATAGGTCAGTATGGACTAATTCTAAAATAGCATTAGATGTGTAGGTTTTTCTCTTGAAACTAGACTTTGTCATTTTACCTTTTTGACAATTCTTACACATGACATGGTCAGAATTTGACATGCTCGGTAAGCCTCTTACTTTCCTTTTATTTCTTATCCTAATCACGTTGTCAAAATTCACATGACATACCCTTTATGCCACAACCATATGTATTCATTTCTAGCCATTAAGAAAGTGGTGTTAATATCATCAAGATAGAATAGGTTACCTTTTGTCTATTCACTAGTTCCGATCAACCTTCATGATTCATTAAATATCTTTTCCTTTTTGTTCTCAAATGCAACTCAGTCTCCTGTGTTATTCAACTGTGAAACACTCAACATATTATAGTTAAGTCCTCTCACCCAATATGCATTTTCATATCTGATCAGATTATTCAACATTATGGTTCCTTTACATTCAACCGGACAAGGTGAGTCATTATCCATTCTTACTGATCCACCATTATAATATTCAAAAGTTTCAAAATTTTCCTTATCTCCAGTCATGTGGTGAGTACAACCACTATCAATAATCCAAACATCATTTTTACTAACCTTAGATATGAGTGTAGTCTCAACATACCTTTCCTCTTTGTCTGAATCATCCTTCATAGCAACAAATACCACCTCAATATCTTCATCAGATTCGGTGATAGTATTTTCAGATTTGTTCTCATCTAGGTACGTAACAAGCTTTCTTTCCTTTGTCCTTTTAGTCTCGGTTGTCTCTTCTATTAGATTGAAGGTTTCTTTGGTAATCTCTGTCATCACCTCTGTCAAAATTCTTTTCATACGATCTGTCATTGTTTCTATCTTCCTTTCTTTTGTTAGGACATCTAGAAACAAAGTGTCCAATTTATTTACAATTAAAACATACCAATGGTAATTTACCTTTGTATCTACCTTTTCCTCTTTGCAATCTTCTAGCCATTAGTGCTTCAATCTCATTAAGTTCTTGGTCATCAGTATCACTTTCACTATCATTTCTCATAGTGTGTTTATGACTTGATTTACTTATTTTTAAAGAAGATTTGAATACATACTCAATAGATGGTAAAACACTATTGTCAAAGTTATTCATCTCAAATGAAATAAGTCTACCAATCAAACTATCTAGAGTGACATTGTCATTTTCTACTTCTCTCATTTCTTGTATAACAGATACTCTAATAGCATACACAGGAAGTAAGGTTCTTAGAATTTTACTTACCACTGTTTCTTCTTCAAGTACACCTCCTACTCCTTGGATAGCATTGACTGCCTCTTTGATTATGTAGCTGTACTGAGTGATGTTTTCTCCTTCTTTCATTCTTAGGTCATCAAACCTTCCTCTTAGGCTTTCTGCCTTAGCTCTTAGCACATTTTCATCTCCTCCATGTACTAGCTTCATTTTTTCCCACATTTCCTTTGTAGTGGTGCATGTTTTTACATCTTCAAATTCAGCATCGGAGAGTGAGGAAGAAATTTCTATCATCGTAGAATTGTTCTCATTCTTTTCTCTCATTTGATCAACTCTTGGAGGTCCAGTAGGTAAAACAAATCTAGTATCTAAGTATTGAGTAACATAATTTCCAATACCTGATAGGTGGAGTCTTATCCTTCTTTTCCATTATGAAAATTTATCCTTGTTCAACTTAGGCACATCCCTTTTGTTCATCTTGTGATATTTTGCTTGAGTCTTTAAACTCCCTCTTCTAAGCACACAAGCTCTGATACCAATTGTTAGAATAACTGAGAGGGGGGGTGTGAATCACTGGCCTCAAAAATTAATCCAATAAATCAACCCAAAAATTTATACCACAAATATAAACCTCTAGTTATCTTTAGTCCTACAAGATGTATGCCCTTAAATAATCTTATCAAATAACTACTGCTCAGAGTACACTGTTTATCCTTTTTCTTAAGCTTTACCGAGTAACAGTTTAGCCTTTACCGAAATACAGTAAATAACTTAGTGTTTACTAACCAATCATGTTTTAGTAATGTGTAAAGAAAAACATCAAAGCAATGAATCATATACATATTTGACAAATGGATTTTTAACATGGAAACCTTGTTAAGGGAAAACCTACTTGGGACCGGTAACCCAAAATTTTCACTCTTCTGAAGTGAGCTTGATGAAGAGCCAACCCTGTTAAAGTTTACAAACACATTATTAAGTGTGACCTTGTTAGATGATTTAAATTTAATAGTTTTTCACTTGATATCTGGCATTCACTATGCTATCTTCATGAAAAACCCTTTTATACTCCTTGGTATGTATATTAATATATAAAGGATGGTTAAATCCCACTCTGTTAAGAGATTTTATGAATCAATGGTTAAAATGAAACAATATATGATCTGTTCATAAATACAACTTAATCTTGCAAATGTTTAGATCTATTGTTATCTCATAATACCTTTCTAATCAGTGTTCTCTTCAATTCCTTTGCTCCACTTCTTTATGCTTGGTGAATGCTGTTTGTTTCTCTGTTGCTCGATGTATGCAGAAATCTTTAGCTCTATTCTTCAGCTTGTTTGATCAGGTCTGTATGAAGACTTCTTATCTTCACCAGAATTCTCTTCAACATCCTATCTATTCATAATGAATTATCTTGTCTCTTTTATAGACATGATTTCACCATTTTCTAAGTCCTTGACTTTCTTGTTCTTGACGCGATCCACAAATCTTGCCATTCTTATTTTAAAGCATGCTTTAGTTTTATCCCATAGATTTCTTCTTGACAACTGGAATAAAACTAGCTTTAAATCTCTAGCTTATCTCTATCTTTTAACTAGTCAATGGAAAAATTGTAATCAAATAGTTAACTTTATATTTAGCTCTTTCTAGCTAAGTCTTTTGTCATTTCTAAAATTTAGTTTTAATCGGTGTTTAAATCCTTGTTTGCTCATTCTTGACTTCAATTGTTCTTAGGCATCTTTGTCCATCAGGGTTGTTTGTCCGTCAGGAAAAACTATGACTTTTAGTTCTGCTCGGGTATCACTGTGACTTTTAGTTCTACTCAGGTATCACTGTGACTCTTCTCGGGTTTCTCTATCCATCGGTGTTTGTGGTCACTTGGTGTATACTAAACTTTTATGCATTACTGATAACATAACCTTTATCTCTTTGGTTATTTGAAGTATTTGACAATATAAATATGACCAATCAGATTAAATCAAGTTGACATCAATGACAATATAATACATTAATTGATTTAATGTCTTGCATTAACTTTTTACAACTCGGTGATCATCAACTTAACATCTTCAAACATTCAATCAATTATAGTTCATCACGGTGAAGGAATTTTACTAAAGATGAGAATTCATGCACCTCATGAGATTATGTAGAGGTTGTCTACATGGTTCATGTCAAGTTTAAGTTGCTGACATGATGTTTTGATCAAGTTATGATGTCACAAATCAAGACTAATTATTTTACTATTTTTCAGTGTAACAGAGGTGCAGAGAATGATTTTGCACACATAATCAAGGTGAGATATTTGGTTGCGCAACTAGGATTGTGTTAAGGACATATAAATGTGTCTACCATTCAAAGGTTTTATGATTCTAATGGTCTACATGTCATTTACAAGTATTTTAGTTGGGGGTAGTAGTGTTCTTGAGGTTTGGCATGAAATGCTAACAAATCTGATTAGTGTGATGAATTTGATTATATTTTTGAGCTTCATGATGCCTTAGGATCATCTAGGATTATGTTCTTGATGATTTGGCAGCTTATATTCATCAAGGTGATGAATTTCAATGGATTTGAAGATGTTTTTATGCTCTTAGCCGACATATCAAGGAAAGTTGATAAAATAGCTTATGAGGGATTGGTAAACCATTTTAGGGTTATGATTATGATATCAAGGTGTTTGTGAAGGATCTAAGAAATGTTTGGAAAGTGCATAGTGATACTGATGGTTGATTTTGGCACTCATAGTTGAATGTTTGAGGATTAGGTTTTGCTAACCTAGTTGTTGATAAATATCATGAATTAGGGTTTGATTTGTGTTGGCATGTGTCTACACTAATGTTCGGAAGATTGCGGAAGGTAGAGGTTGTTGGCAAAAAACCTTTACAAATCTAATGGAGGCTGGATTTCTTATTTGAGTGTGGTAGAGAGAATTATAGCAAGAGATCTGATTGTACTAAAATGGAACTGACTACGACATAGGTAGATGCTATCATAATATTCATGAATTCTTAGATTGGTGTTTGAATTGTGAGAATTCCTTAGGGTTGTAGCCCAAGGCAAATCAAGTAGTGAACTATAGGCAGTGTGCATATATGCATGTGCATTCCCCATATTGTAATAAGTATTTTGACATAAATGATGCAAAGCAATGAATTGAAGGAATTGGTTGATCATATGTGTAAGGTAAAGTGGTTTAGAGCATGATTTGATGAAGATACATGGCATGTATGGTTGAGAAATGATCAGTTATGGTATTTTCATTGACGTCAACTATTAACTTTATGAGCTATTGATGATTATCATAGAATACATCATGCTAATGGAAATACATTAAAGTGTTGTTCTAAAGAAGTGTTTGGAAATATGTTTGGATGCTACATGTAAAATATTAACTTGTTGCGGTGACTGATGAGACAGATTTAGTGAAGATGATCAAAGACAGTGAAATTGTTAAGTCAACAATTAACAAGAATAAGATTATTCTATCGCTATGGTTATGTGTTTGATTGTTTTTGTGTTCGGTTATTTTTTGGAGGTTACCTGAAGCTACTAGATGATAATCCTACAATCACAATTCATTTTGAGAAAATATATGAGATATTTCAAAGGATAAACAATGATATTTGAAAAGTGTTAAGTTTCTAAACGACTAATGGTTTGATTAGTATCAGTGATTTAAATCATTGTTATAGTCAAATGATATTGGTCAAGATTCATTGGAAAATGTGCACGGACAACTAGAAATAATTTTTTAATGATTATATCACTGAGATGAGTGTGTAAAGATGTTTTCAGCAAGTTGATTGGTCAAGAAGTAAAATACTTGATGAAATCATTTATTTTCTTGATTAAATCCAAAAATGGAAAGCACGATCATTAAATTTCAAATTGGACATAGAGATATAATATATGAATCCAAGTGTATGGTCAGATTGAAAAGGTATTATATTTTAGGGTTCTCTATGATGGTAAAAACCTAAGAGAAAAGGAAAGTAGTATAAACTAAAAAAGAAGATGGTGAATATGTTGTTGATCATGTGTTGGTGAAGAAGGAAGAAGAGACAAAGGGTGCGGTCCAGCCAAGTGTTAGAGAAGAATGTGAAGATTTTTTTTGAGCTAAAGAGGATCTAATCAAGAAAATGAGGTTGTTATTTCATAGATCATTATTACCTTTTGTTTCTTGACAGCTACAACAGAGTGCTAGAAATGCTCAAATGAGGTAGATCCTGAAAAATATTTATATATTGTAAATCCTATATGGTGGCACTATAATAAGTGTTCTAAGTCCTCTCACAAGGCTATCTCTCACAAGGTACAAGATTTTTATGAGCTTTAGGTAAAGCCTCTCACAAGGTTACATTTTGTCATGTATATGTAAATGCCTTTCACAGGGTAAAGCCTTTCACAAGGCGTACTTCAAAAGAGTATAGATTTGTGGGTGCCATCCCTACCATGGTGTTTACCTCTTACAAGGGTTTCCATGATACCAAAAATCTTGTGTATTTGTGTTGGATATTTTTTGGTTGCACATTTACATTTGATTATCGAGTTGTTGCATTGGTGGATAAGTGAAAAGCGTTTAAATGTTGAAATTGGTAGATTACTAATTCACCCCCCTCTCAGTAATCTCATCATAGTAAGGTTAAAAAGTCTGTACTTATAACAAGGTACTAGTCATATTGTAAGTATCAACCCCACCATGGTTTTCACCCTAGTTTGGGTTTCCACAATAAAAATATTTGTATTAAGTGGTGTTGATTTTTTTATTTGTTTTTACATGCTTTAAATTTTCTAGATTAGTAATAAAGGTTAAAGTGATAAAGGGTTTCAAGTTTTAAAGGTTTAGGGGTTTGAAGTTTAAAGTGTTTTAGGAGAAACTAGTTCACCCCCCCTCTCAGTTGCTTGATGCCTATTTCCTACATAAGTTACATACTTTGAAGCTAGACTTGAAGTGCTATATTTCATATTTCTCTCTTTTTAAAGATTTAATCTTTAAGTTCTTTAAATTTTTAGGCCAATTATGAAAAATTCTAAAAATTAGGAAGAACACTTCTATTTTTGGCCTAAAATTGGGCTCAACTTCTCACACACACCCAAGAAGAAAACCATTACACATGAAACATAACATTTACATGGAGAAACCCTTGTAGGGAAAAATTCCACCATAGAAAGAGAGGCATGTATATAACTAATGCAATGAAGATTGCAACAATGATGTTGTTACCAATTTTCACTAGACGCTTAAATTTTTGATCTAATTTAGATTGATTAAATTCTAAGTGATTACTATATTTGGCCTAATTATTTGATAGTATTTAAGTTAAAAACAAAATATCTTGTAGATTTCTATTTTGAAATCAAATGTGTTTTGTTTTAACATCTAAAACAGACATGCTTTTGAGATAAAATGAAAGGAGATTTTTCATTACAATGCAAAGATTATAACAAAAAGGTTTCATGTCTTTAAAGAAAAGAAAATGATATAGAAAATAGCTAATGTTTCAAATGAAGGAAATTCAATTCTTTTTCATTTACAAAAAGGAATGCAGAATACATAAGATGTTCCACACAAGTTGTGGTAGCTATAAAAACTGATTCTATGTAGAGGTTGGGGCCCATATCCCACATCTTTGTTGTATGTACAAAAGAGAATGAAAGAGGAGGTCAATCTTTAGACTGAGAAATGGAGGATCTGAAGCCTCATTCCTAATATTGACTATGATGCATGCAAATCAGAAAAGCAGAAGGGAAAATTAATCAAATTTTTTAAACTAACGAGTTGTTTCTATGTGTAGCCACAGGTATGAGGATAATGAATCATTAAAGGGGCATATTAACCTGATATGAAACCTTTTGATTCAATTTATTAAATATTTTTAACCATAAAAGGGATGTATCAATTGATATGAAAACTTTTGATTTAGCAACAAAAGAACAATATTTATTTCATAAAAAATATTGCTATTAGAATATTCAAGCATCAAAAGAGACATGGATTTATAAAAGAAGCACACTATTTTGAATATAGTATCAAAGATTAACATAGAGAAAGAGAGCTACAGGGAAAATGTTTTATTATTGAAATATTTTTCTTAAAGAGAAAGTAGTCATATTGAGTATATTTATGGCCTTTAAGGAGCATTCATGAGCATATGAGAAATATAATAGTATATTATTTAAGAATTATCTACTATAGTGAGATCGGTTTATTCACATTAATGATAAAGAAAAGATGCAGATGAAATACCTCAATCAGGTTGCAATGCAAACAACATATTTTTATTATTAGAATTCAAACTAAATGCTAATGATCAAGTATTTTCAGCATAGGATGCAATGTAACAATCATAACATAAGCATGTTGGAGTTCTAATATGGGAAAGAAATAACTGGGGGGGGGGGGGGGAATCAAATTTACAAAACTTTTANATATGGGAAAGAAATAACTGGGGGGGGGGGGGTGAATCAAATTTACAAAACTTTTACACTTCTAAAACAAACTGATTCAACCATGTATTCATGAACATAAACTGAAATGATGTAATAGATCTAACGTCTAAACATATCCATAATGAACACATAATACAAAGATTTGGTAACCCATAAACCCTTGAAGGTAAAACTAGGGTGGGGATGACACCCACAAATCTTCACTACTACAGTAATAAAGTGTTCCTATTAGGGCTAAAAATTTTTGATCACTTCTGATGATCTACCCTATGAGGGGTCTACCCTATTAAGAGCTTACAAACTTATACAATTTACCTTATTAAAGGATTTAAAACTTACAACTAAGTAAGCACTTTGTTAAGAGATTTAAAAAAGGCCTATTAGGACCACTTTGTTAAGAGATTTACCCTGATTCACTTTCTAGAATGTATCAGTACCTAATCCTTTGGTCTGCACTACAAATGCTGATAACACATCTCCTCTTTCCAACTCTTAACTAATATCTCAATCTAATATATCTATGTTCTTCTCTTCACTGCTCTGCTTGATCACTCTGTCTGGTCAATGCTTCAGATATAAAAACATGCATATAAACCCGATCTATGTTCTTTACATCCACATCCATACACATGATTTCTCACATCAGATTAGGGTTTGAAGAATCCCATATATAGATCAGTGATGAAACATCCAGATCAAGATCAACTATGTAAATTCATCACATTTTTCCGCTTAGGCATCTCTAAATTTTGATTGGTTGCATGTCTTGCATAGGGATTCATGATCACAAAAATAATGCTTAGTTAATGCATTAAATATCTATAAATGAGTCATAGAATTCAGCCAAAATGGTTTACCTAGGTGTCCGTGCTATTCCAAATACATATACAAAAATTGTCTTACTCGGCATAAGTAAACTATGGTGCTCGGTCAATAATGTCTTGCTTGGCATATACATATGCTATCACTTGGAACTAACTCTTCTATGAAACTCAGAAATCATTCTTCTCAGAAAATATTGAGTACTCGGTGACCACTGAATTTCTTGAAAATAACTACTACTCATTCTCGGCCTTAGTGAGATGTTGCTCATAGTGATGACCGACCAACCCGCCTTGATTATGACTAAGTGTGTGACACTAATAGACAAAAAAACTTGGAGATCAACAAAGCATCATGTGTTTCTATTATAAGGCTCAAATTTACAAGAGTAGGGAAGTCATTGAAGAGTATTATGAAGATCACATGCTATAGATAAGTGACAAATGGATCATTTTCAACCAATTGAGAAAACAATGACATACAACTAACATCATCTTATAGATGAATTTTAGCATAAAAGGTACAATGAACATAGGTTAGGAGTACCGGGATAGATAAAATAAGATTCCAAGGAACATACACCATCATAATGATCTTAGGAACAAATCAAAGTAAAAATACTAATAAAAAAACTAAGGGTAGCAGGAACAACCAAAGAAGGGGTCACAACCAGTAAATTGCAAATATAATTAAGACATGATCAATGTTATATGAGCACATTGAGGGACAATTGTTGTTTTAACATCATATCATGCCCAAGGAACAAAAGAATCTACAAGATGTCATAAATTAAAGCAAAAATCATATAAAAATGATATTATATATATAAACATGGAAAGAGTATCAAATGTGGTATAGCAGAAGATCAAGTCAACAAGAACAAGTTTTTTTGAGTCACAAAATGCAATGTTCAGATTAGACAATGTTATTTGTAAAGATTGTAAAATTAATTCATCCAAAGTTGATTAAAATTGACAAAACCATGACTCTAAGATGAACTCTTACTTTTGATAGTGATATTTAGGTTGCAAGGTTTATCTGTGATAGAATGACAGATAACAATTATGAGCTAGAGGAAAATGATGATTACAATTGCAATGAATATATGCTACAAAATGATACAAAAAAAACTAATGGATGTGATCAATAATATCATTAAGGATTAATGAAAATATAGATGGGGAAGCCAAAGTATGCATAATAAAGTCTAAGATTTGCAACAGGAGATAGCGAAAAGGACATTTCCATTTTATAGCCACGACAGTGGCACAATATAGTATCCAATTAAAGTGGAGGATAATGCCATGTGTACAAGATAATACCCTCTAATAAACAAGGAATCAAGAATGCAAAAAGGATATTGTGTTTCTGATGACATGTAACTGATTGAATGTTTGAAGATGTTAAGTTGATAACCGAAATGCAAAAGGATAATGCAAGACATTAAATCAGTTAATGGATTGTATTGTCATTGATGTCAACTTGATATAATCTAATCAATTATATACAAAGTGTCAAAGACTTTAGAGAATTAGAGAGATAAATATTATGCTTTCTATAATGCATAAAATACAAGCATTCACATTGTGACTACAAACACCGACGGTTAGTAGAACCCAATGGATAGAGATCACCCACAGTCAAGTCATAGTGATACCCAAGCAAAAAAACTGACAAGCAGAATCACAAGCAAACCTAATGGCTAGAAACATAGTATAAACCAACAGAGAAGCTCGAGGAGAAGTGAAGTATTGACTGACGCTATCAGAGAGTTAAAACCAAAAATAACTGGAGTTCACAAATGACAAAATATCTAGCTAGTAGAGCTAAATATAGAGTTAACAGGTAGTTATTATTGTTTTCATCCACAAGATAAGCCAGAGATAAGTGATTGATTTAAAGTTGATTTGTCTAGTTGGAAAGAAGATCTCAGCGAGATAAAACATGAGTTTTGCTTTAAATCTAATTGGTGAGAATTGTGGATCACGCAAAGATCAAGAAGATCAAGAACCTAACAATGGTGATATCATGTCTATTTAAGAGACAACTCAATTCATTACGAATTGGTGTGGGTGAAGGAATGAACAAGAGGATTCTAAAGAGAAACTAATGAAAAGAAACTTCATATAGTGTTGATCAACAAGCTAAGGAAAGAGCTAAATAATTCTGCGGACACTGAGAAACAAAGTATAGCATCACCGAGTAGAATCAAAGTGGAGCAAAGGTATAAACAGATTTATATTGATCAGAATAGTTTTGTGAGATTACAATAGATCTAAAAACATGCAAGTATAAGTTGTATATGTGAACAGATCATACTATTTTAGTTTAACCATTGATTCAAAAATTCTCTTAACCGAGTGGGATTTAAAGATCCTTTCTATATTGAGATACATCCAATGGAGTATCAAAAATTTTGATCATTAAGATAGCATGAGATGCCAGATACCTATTGATAGGCCAAGTGAGTGTTTGATCAAGGATGGTAGCATAGAGATGCCCAATATCAAGTGACAGACTAAAATTTTAAATTCTCTAACAAGGTCACACCTAACAATGTGTTTGTAACCTTTATCAGGGTTGGCTCTTCACTGAGCTCACTTCAGAAGAGTGAAAATTTTGGGTTACCGGTCCCAAGTGGTTTTTCCCTTAACAAGGTTTGCACATTAAAAACCCACATTTCAATGTGTTTATGAGTCATTACTTTAGTTTTTTGCATTACAGTTAACTTAATTGGATTCATCAGTATACTCTAGATAATTTACTGTCTTTCGATAAATTGACAGACTACTAATCAGTAAATCTATAGAAGAAGGTTTTACTTTTCGAGTAGTAAATTGATATAAGTATTTATTGGCATTCATCTTATAGGATTGAAGATAAGTAGAGGTATAATTTTGTGGTACTAAGTTTTAAGGGTTGATTATTGGAATATTTTTGAGGCCACTGATTCACCCCCCCTCTTAGTTATTACTAACAATTGGTATCAGAGCTTGTGTGCTTAGAAAACGAGTTTAAAAACTCATGCAAAAGATCACAAGATGTGCCCAAGTTGAATAAAGGAAACTTTGCATCATGGAAAATTAGAATAAGACTCCACCTATCAGGTATTGGAAATGATATTGTTCAATACTTAGATACTGAATATGTGTTGCCTAAAGGACCTCATACTCTTGAGAAATTAAGAGTCAAGCATGAGCATAAATGCACGATGATAGAACTTGCATCATCACTCTCCAATGCTGAGTTTGAAGATGTCAAAACCTGCACCTCTACAAAGAAAATGTGGAATAATTTGAAGCTTGTACATGGAGGATATGCCAATGTACTCAGAGCAAAGGCAGAAATCCTAAGAGGGAGGTTTGATGAACTAAGGATAAAAGAAGGAGAAAAAATTACTCAGTATAGCGGTAGAATCAAAGAGGTAGTAAATGTTATCCAAGGAGTTGGAGGTGTACTTGAAGAGGAGATAGCGGTAAGAAAAATATTAAGAACCTTATTGTCTGTTTATGCTATTGGAGTTTCTGGTATTCAAGAAATGAGAGCAGTTGCAAACAATACAATTACTCTAGATAGTCTTATTGGTAGACTAATTTCATTTGAGATGAATAACTTTGGCAATAGTTTCTTACCATCCATAGAATATGCATTAAAATCTTCTCTAAAGATAAGTAACTCAATTCATAGACATGCTGTTAGAAATGATAGTGGTAGTGATAATGAGGATCAAGGACTTGATGAAATTGAAGCACTTATGGCTAGAAGATTGCAGAGAGGAAAATACAGATACAAAGGTAAATTACCACTTGTATGTTTTAATTGTAAAGAGGTTGGACACTTTGCTACAAGATATCCAAACTGATGAAAAGATGACAGAGGAAATGAAAGACCTTATGAGAATAAGTTTTATAAAGGTGAAAATAGATAATACTGGAGCAACCGACAATCTGATAAGAGAGATACCCAAGACTACAAGGACAAAGGGAAGAAAGATTGTTACCTAGCTGAGAGAAGATTTGATGACACTAACACCAAATCAGAAGAAGACATCAAGATGGTATTTGTAGCCATGAAGGATGATTCAGATGAAGATGAAGAAAGGTATGTAGAAACTGCACTCATATCTAAAGTTAGTAAAAATGATGTCTAGATCAT
>MU227058.1:4753361-4775999 GCA_018584345.1 Thuja plicata
AGAAACTGCACTCATATCTAAAGTTAGTAAAAATGATGTCTAGATCATAGATAGTGGTTGCACTCACCATATGACCGGTGATAAACAAAAGTTTGAGACTTTTGAATACTATAATGGTGGTTCAGTGGGGAAATGATACACCTTGTCCAGTTGAAGGTAAAGGAACCATAATGTTGAATAACCTGATAAAATATGAAAATGCTTACTAGGTTAAAGGATTGAATTACAAATTGTTAAGTGTTTCTCAGTTGAATAATTCAGGTCATAGAGTAGCATTTTAAAATAAGAAGGCAAAGATCTTCAATGAATTGGGAAGGTTGACTGGTACCAATGAGCAGAAAAAAGGTAATCTTTTCTATCTTGATGACACTAACACCACTTGTTTGATGGCTAGAAATGAAGACTTATGGTTGTGGAACAAAAGGTTGTGTCATGTGAACTTTGATAACATGATAAAGATAAGAAATAAAAGGAATTTCAGAGGCTTACTGATGATGGCTAAGCCCAAGCATATCATGTGCAAGAATTGTCAAAAAGGTAAGATCACAAAGTCTAGTTTCAAGAGCAAAACCCATACATCTATTGCAATTCTAGAATTAGTCCATACGGATCTATGTGGACCGATGAGGACAAAGAGCTACTATGGAGATAGGTATTGCATTCTCTTTGTTGATGATTTCTCTAGAATGATGACAGTCATGTTTTTAAAAGATAGATGAGAAGAATTTAAGATGTTTAAATGGTACAAAGAAATGGTAGAAAAAAAAAGTGAAAAGAAATTGAAATGCTTAAGGTCAGATAGAGGAGGGGAATTTACTTTAGAATAATTCACTGACTATTGCAATGAGCATGGAATTAAAAGATAGGTTTCTACACCAAGGACACCACAGCAAAATGGAATTGCTGAAAGGAGAAACAGATCAATTTGTGACTGTGAAAGAACATTGATGATTGAGAAAAGCATCACTCAAACATTTTGGAGGGAAGCTATCATTACTGCTGTCTATACACTAAATAGAGTACACTAGAAGGACACAAATAAGACACCCTATGAGCTTTGGTATGGTCATACACTCAATGTAAGTTACTTCAGAATATGTGGTAGTCAATGTTATATATTGAAGGATGATAGGATTGGAAAACTTGACTACAAAAGTGAAGAAGGTATCTTCCTAGGGTATTCCACCAAAAGAAAGGCTTATAAATGTCTTTATAAGTCATCTAACAAAATCATTGAAAGTGAAAATGTGAAAATAGATAAATTTGCAGAAAATAATGATAAGGAAAGAAAAAAAGGAACCAGAGGACTACAACAGTTTTGTTTAGACAAAACCTGACACTCTACCCGAGCAATAGTGTGTCACTCCCAAGCATCAGAACATTGCACCTGAGCACCAGGCTACAATTATCGACGTTCAGGATAATACTCAAGATGATGTTCCAAACAATAGAGATGAAAATGATGGTGAAGAAGATAATTAGAATGATGAACACAGAGCTGAATTGAAACTTTCCAAGTATGTCAGAAGACATCATCCACAAAACCAAATCGTAGGAGACAAGAAGGTTGGAACAAGAACAAGAAGTAAGTCACTTAACACCATATGTTTACTTTGTGATTTTGAGCCTAAATCTGTTTACAATGCACTTGAGAATGAAGAATGGGTCAGTGCTATGAATGAAGAGATAGAACAGATTGAGAAGAACAATACATGGACACTAGTACTGAGACCAGATGAAAAGAATGTCATTGGTACCAAATGGATATTTAGAAACAAGCTGAATGAGAATGGAGAAGTCACTAGAAACAAAGAAAGATTAGTATGCAAGGGATATGCACAAGAAGAAGGTATTGATTATGGTGAAACCTTTGCACCCGTTGCTAGAATAGAAGGAGTTAGAAGCTTACTTGCTTATTTTGCATTTAAAGGATTCAAGGTATACCAAATGGATGTCAAATCTGCATTCCTAAATGGACTATTAGAAGAGGTATACATTGAATAACCAGAAGGGTTTGTTAATCCAGACAAGAGAAAAATGGTATATAGACTACACAAAGCCTTGTATGGATTTAAACAAGCACCAAGAGCCTGTTATGAAATACTTCACTCATATCTCATTAGTAAAAAAAATTTAGAACAAGTGAAAATAACAATCTATACTTAAAAGAAGATACTGATGGTAATATTTTGATTGATAAAATTTTTGTTGATGATATAATTTTTTGAGGAAATGAATTGTTATGAAAAGCCTTTGCTAATGAAATGGGCAAGGAATTTGAAATATCTATGTTTGGAGAGATCAAATTCTTTCTTGGTCTACAGATTCTTCAACAAGATGCAGACATTTACATCACTCTGTCCAAATACATCAAGTGTTGAAGATATTCAAGATGGAAGATTCCAAACTAGTTGGAACACCTATAACTACTGGATGCAAGCTGACAAAGGAAGACAAGACAAATGAGGTAAATCAGACCTTATATATATCAATGATTGGAAAAATGATGTATGTTGTTCACACCAGACCAGATATAGCACATGCACTGGGGATAGTTGCAATATTCTATGCTAATCCCAAAGAATCACACATGACTGCTGTCAAAATAATTTTGAGATATCTAAAGAACATCGAGGACTATGGCTTATGGTACAAAAGAGAAGGAAAATTTGATCTACAAGTCTATATAGATGCTAATTGGGATGGATACATTGATGACCGAAAGAGCACAACTAGAAAAGCATTCTCCATGGGTGACAGACTAGTCACATGGATAAGCAAGAAGCAAGGATGCATCTCTTAGTCTACTGTAGAAGAAAAGTATGTGGCTGCTACTGCAAATTTTTCTAATATTGCATGGATCAAACAATTACTGTAAGGTATGCATATGAATATCCTTGAGCCAATAATTATCTATTGTGATAATACTAGTGCAATAAACATTTCTAAGAATTTAGTCATGCATGCTAAGACTAAGCATATTGCTATCAAGTATCACTATCTGAGAGAACAAGTGCAAGCAAAGGAAGCGACACTAGAATATGTTCAATCAAAGGAACAATTAGCTGACATATTCACCTAGCCATTACCGAAGGATACATTTGAGTATCTGAGACAGAGACTAGGGGTTCAACCCTTGTCTATCGATAATTAATTTGAATAGGAGGTTGCATAAGCCTATACCACATTTGAAAGATCAGTCATGTTGATGCAAACACTGAGATGGACAGCAACAAATACATCTGTACATTGCAAGGTACATATCTGCACCAAAAATCAGACATTGTATTGCTGATGGATAGGGAAATTCAAGGAACATATTATGCAAAGGGATGGAACATGATATAGATGATAAAATAAGGAGAAGTATTTTTGTTTGGAATTGTTGTCAAAGGGAGAGAAATATCTCATTATCATACAAAAGGGAGAATTATCATCAGGGAGAGATTTGCTTTATCATACAAAGGGAGAGATGATATCCATATAAAATAAAGGAGAGATATGATAAAAGGATATATTATATCATTATCCATGAAGAGAAGCTCTTGAGCATTAGAAATGAAGAGTTAATCAATATTCTAAGGGAGAGAAATTGATTACACGTAAAATATCCATCTAAGGGAGAGAAGTAACAAAGGGAGAGAGTTCAGCCAAAGAGAAAGATTATTGTCAAAAGAAAAATAGATTATCAAGAAGAGGAACAGTCAAGGGAGAGAACATATCAGAACAGAGATATCAGATGATACATCTATCCAGTGAAGGGATTAAAGATTGAATACAACCACTCTGAAAGAAACAAATCTAAGCTATTTTTTGAGCTTACTGAGAGCCAAACATTTGTAATAGTTACATTGGGAAAGCTTTATGAAATTGTATATTTCCTATTGTATTAGTGATAGTATAGTATGATAATGTAGTATGTTTCCATCAATGCCAAAGGGAGAGATTGATGACATGTAATTGATTGAATGTTTGAAAATGTTAAGTTGATAACTAAAATGCAGAAGGCTAATGCAAGACATTAAATCACTTAATGGATCATATTGTCATTGATGTCAACTTGATATAATCTAATCGGTTATATAAAAAGTGTTAAAGACTTTAGAGAATCAGAGGCATAAAGATTATGCTTTTTGTAATTCATAAAAGACAAGCATTCAGATTGTGACTACAAACACTAACGGTCAGTGAAACCCAATGGATAGAGATCACTGACATTCAAGTCACAGTGATGCCCGAGAAAGAAAACCGATGAGCATTATCGATGAGCAGAATCACAAGAAAACCTGACGGCCAGAAACATAGTGTAAACCGACGGAGAAGCCCGAGGAGAACTGAAGTATTGACCGACCCTATCAGAGAGTTAAAACCAAAAATAACTGGAGTTCACAAATGACAAAATATCTAGCTAGTAGAGCTAAATATAGAGTTAACTGGTAGTTATCATTGTTTTCATCGACAAGATAAGCCAAAGATAAGTGATTAATTTAAAGATGATTTTTCCAGTTGGCAAGAAGATCTCAGCGATATAAAATAGGATTTTTTCTTTAAATCTAATTGGTGAGAATTTTGGGTCACACCAAGATCAAGAAGATCAAGAACCTAACAATAGTGATATCATGTATATTTAAGAGACAACTCAATTCATTACTAATTGGTGTGGGTAAAGGAATGAACAAGAGGATGATAAAGAGAAACTGATGAAGAGAAACTTCATACAGTGTTGATCAACAAGCTAAGGAAAGAGATAAAGAAATCTGCAGACACCAAGCAACAGAGCATAGCATCACCAAGCAGAATCAAAGTGGAGAAAAGGTATAAAAAGAGTTATATTGATCAGAATAGTTTTGTGAGATTACAATAGATTTGAAAATCTACAAGTATAAGTTGTATATGTGAACAGATCATACTGTTCTAGTTTAACCATTGATTTAGAAAGTCTCATAACCGAGCGGGATTTAAAGATCCTTTCTATATTGAGATACATCCAATGGAGTATCAAAAATTTTTATCATGAAGATATCATGAGATGCCAGATACCTATTGGCAGGCCAAGTGAGTGTTTGATCAAGGATGGTAGCATAGAGATGCCTGATATCAAGTGATAGACTAAAAATTTAAATCCTCTAACAAGGTCACACCTAATAGTGTGTTTGTAACCTTTAACAAGGTTGTCTCTTCACCGAGCTCACTTCAGAAGAGTGAAAATTTTTGGTTACTAGTCCCAAGTGGTTTTTCTCTTAACAGGGTTTACATGTTAAAAATCTATGTGTCAATGTGTTTATGATTCATTACTTTAGTGTTTTTCATTACACTTAACTTAATTGGATTGATCGGTATACTCTAGATAATTTACTATCTTTTGGTAAATTGACAGACTGCTAATCGGTAAATCTACAGTAGAAGGCTTTACAAAGCATTCCGAGGAGTAGTAAATTGATATAAGTATTTGGAGGCATTCTTCTTATAGGACTAAAGATAACTAGAGGTATAATTTTGTGGTACTAAGTTTTAAGGGTTGATTATTGGAATATTTTTGAGGCCACTGATTTACCCCCNTCCCCCCCCCCCCCCCCCCCCCTCAGTTATTAATAATAATTTCATAGTTTCCAAGACAACCATCATAGAAAATATGCACAAAATGTATACCATGGCACATGCTGATATAAAATAATAGAACTGATAGAGTCGTGACTTGCATAGTTTTTTATATTGAAAATAGAGGTATAATTTCTTTCCATCAAATATAAAAAAATATGAAACAACATGTTTTTTATATAAGGAGAACCACGAGTTTCACAAACTATCCAGAGAAACTGAGAAAGGAATAAAATGCCCAAGAGGGTTTTTATTGAGAAACACATAGTTTTTTTTGCCTCTTCAAATGTCATACCAAAGATTTCATGAAAATAAATACACAAAAGTGTCATAAAACCAAGACAAACTACAAAATTTGGATGCTCAACATAGAGGGGAAGTGTTCCACTTGTTTCAAGAAAGTAAACAACCCACAATTTCCTGACAACTATAGAGAGTTTCGTAAATAATTTTCTAGCTAGGGATTTTTAAGGTTCATATTGTTTTTGCTAGTAATATAAATAGATTCTAAAAAATAGCACCACATAGAGCACGTTGAGGGTTTGGAACGATGGAGTTTTTTATTTATGTTTTAAGAGTCTCAGGTTTTGACACAAGATTTCCAAAATAGGGTTTTACTTTCAAATCCTTGAACATATATTGTACAACCTTCAAAATGAAAAAAAAACCCTCAAAGTTCAAGATATAGTACTCAGTGAACAGAAACACATAGAAAGATGCAAGGACGGATCTGATACAAATACAAAACAAAAACCTCATGAGTTACAATGATAGAACAATAGAACATCCATACAATACCATATAAAGATGTGTTTTGGAAACTCTTCTAAAATGTACCAAAAGAAATCCAAGTTTCAAAGGAAAGATGTAGAGATTCCCTACTATATGGAGAAATATACAATTTTTGAAACGCAAAATACAAAGAATTACTTATCAGATGTGTGCATGGCCTCCGAAAGGAAAAAAATCCTCTGTAAGAAGTCACATAAGGTCTTTGAGCCCTCTTTCATGGTCAAACTCTACTAGTAGCAGCGTGGGTAGAGCAAAGCCACAAAGTAAAGAATGAATGATGAGCTATGAATTTAGGGTTTTTCCTACCTGAAATGCCATTGCATTTTTATTTTGACTCTTTAGCAAATGTCTTAAAGAAATACCTGCGGGGTCCTATTTTGAGGAGTTTTGCCTTAGGATAAAATATATGATATTTTATATTAATATTAGTCAAGAAACTTGCTTGATAAACACTAATGTAAAGTATGAAATGTATTGTATTTTATATTACTATTTATTAAGCATGTTCCTTGATTAATATTAATGTAAAATATTTGGGTATTCTTTTTTTCCCATTCTTCTTTTGCATGATATTTCAAATGTAATTAATAATTATAATACAATAATTCTATAAGTCATACAAGAATTATTAAATTTTGAGTGCAATTACTTTACACAGGCTTTGCAAGTGGAGCCTTGGTAATGATATGTCATCCCAAGGCTGCACCTGCATCATCCCTACCTTGTTCTATGTGCTTTCACACACATGCTCGCTCTATTTTAATTTGGGTGTCCTTGGTCAAGTTTATTGTGGTTTTATTGTGTTTTTTTTTTTTACCCTGGTTAGGCATTTGTGTTTTCCCCTGATTGTTCCCTCAACTCAATTGTGGTGCCTCTGGGTACCATTAATCCAAGTGTGTTGGATTTATTGGAAAGTGGCGATGGGGTTATGGAAGATGGGAATTCTAATTGTAAGAATAAAAGTTGTGATAAACTTGTCAATAAGAAGGAAGTTCAACTATCAAAACCCTCACAACCGTCATACAAATTAGTGTTATCTATGAAGCGAGAGATTGTTGTGTGTCCTGCAATGACAAAGTTAAATGGAGGAATCATGGCCGTTCACAGAATAGAATAAAAGTACGTATTGGGGTCTAACCGAGATGGAGCTGGAAATGGAGGCCCTGGAAGGAGGGAAAATGACAAGCCTTCACCTTCTGTGTTAAAAATCCTATCATTATATCCAAATGAGGACATGATTAAAGCCATAAAAAGTGAGCAAAGAAGATTGAAAAATGTAGCAATTTTATTTTTGTGTATGTAATCTATTGCTTTTCCTTCATGAAATTTTTTTGACGAATGGATTGCTAGCATTTGGGGAAAAAAATTAGGCATCTATGTGAGATTTTGTAGAATGATTCATAAAGGTTTATTTGTTGTTGTTTTCAAGACTCACAAAATATTGGAAAGGGTGTTGAAAAAGGGTTTTTTTAATGTTGAGAAATCCTTATTTTGGTCTTTCCCTTGGTCTCCTAAAGGGGATTTTATCTAAGTCATTTCCAAGTGGACCCCGAGCTAGTTAGAGGTCAAGAATCTCCCTACAAAATTCTGGTTGTTTCTCCTTTAGATTTTGAAACCCATTGGTAGTGTGTTACAAGTCAAAGATTCTAGGGTTACATTACCACACGTGAATGCTTGTGTGTTTATTTCCTTGCTGCTAGAGGTTGATATACCAAAAAAATATTTAATTCAATTTGAGGATGAGCCCATATATTAGGACATTGAGCTTTTAGGAAACCTTAATGCTTTCTTTCATTGCGATCGAAATGGGCATAATCACAAATATTTACCTATTCTTAACAAACCTCATAATCAATCTTTTACTGTGGTTAATGATGGGAAACCCTAGAGTTTTGATGTGAAGGGTAAAAAATATTTGAGCCTAAAGATGGGGGCCAAGAGGCCAGAAAAGAGGGGAATAAACTTGGGAGTGAGAATAAGGAGGGTTCTTGTGATATGGTGGATGTGTCCAAAAATTATACTTTATCCTTGAGTAACCCATTTTTTGAAGATGAATTGGAGTTTATTCCTGCCACCTCCTCCAAGAATAAGGTGTCGAAAGATGCCCAACATGATACCATCAATGGGCATAATGAACCAATGAGACCAAATGCCCAACAACTTGTTCTTTCTACTATTAAGGAAATGACAAAAAACTATAAGAAAAACTAGTGTATGATGTAAACCTACCTGTGTGGAACAAGCTCAGACATGCAAAAAATAGGAAAATAAATCATTTCATTTTAATCTAACACGCTCATAAACTTGCAACTACACAAAGCTTCCAACATAACCTTCGATGAGCCAAACAAGTGCATCCAAGACTTGTTAATTTTCTCTTAGAGAGGAATGTGGGTGTGCTCTCCCAACCCAATATATAAATTCCACTTTGATTGAATGATAAAGGAATTATACTAAGTGCAACTAGATGCAATGATATTGAATGAACTCAAGAACTAGTTATGGAGAACTAGTCTCAAGCATTCAATGCAATAAAGAGAAGTAGGAATGCAAACTAAATCCAAGATCCTAGTATTGAATGCAAAACTAAGAATCCAAATACTATGATAAATGATAACAACTACCAAATAATGTTAGTAAAAGCTCTAAAATGCAAGAAAAATAACTCTAAGCATAAACTTGCATGATAACTCTAATGCAAGAATGATGGATCCTTTACTCTTGGAAAGGCTCCTATTTATAGGATTTTGGGAGGACTTGGGTGAGGTGGATCACACGTGGCATCCACATAGGTTCCATATGAAGGAACATAATCCATGCAAGAGTCCAAGTTTTCTCACACATGTGTGAGCAACTTGAGATGTGATGGGTCAATGTGTACTTTAAGTACACATGTAAGAGAGCTTGTCATAAATGTCATAGACCTTGTCCAATGAGGTATTTTTGGCAAGTGTAATAAAGTCTCATCAAGGTTGTAAGAAACCTTGTTTAGGAATTTTTAGCAATCTTTTAAAATGTGGATTTTGGAAATTTGCTCACACATGTGTGAGCAAATAATTAGGACTAATAGGTGTAGGAGTTCAAAAATTAGCCTATTTAATCTTAGTTAATTAGTAAATAGGTTTATTTTTTAGAGTGATGTGGGTAGGGTAGGATCTAGGTCTAGATTTAGGATTAATCTAAATTAAATTTGGACTAATCATAGCTTAGTAGAATATTAGAATGTGGAGGGAATAAATAAATTAAAAATTTATTTAAAAGGGGAATTTAATGGAGGAAAGGTATTAAATAAAATTTAATACACTTAGGGAGGAGGTATTTAAATTAAATTTAAATACTATAGAAGATGAACTTAATTTAATTAAATAGGTGGAAGAATATAACAAATACAATTAATTAAATAACTATAATGTTAAGGGACAATTTTAGGCATCTACATTTTTTTCCTCTTTGATGTGGCGTCGAGAATGGCATTGTGTTGAATAAAAGGAAAAACAAGATGTCCTAGAGAGAACAAAAGGTCCTAAGGCAATGATGGAAAAGGAGTGTGTGTGCCCCCTCGAGAAAACAATGCAAAAAATTAAATTTTTGTGGAATTTTCTCAAAAAAGAGACAGAAGGGAGGGAGAAGAAAAATGGACAATTGCATGACTTATAGGATGATCAAGAAGAAATGGGATGAAAAACAAGGTCCAGGATGGAGAACGGGTCTTAAGGGGCCTATAAATAGTCCATGAGGACCCTAGAAGGAGTCAATTTCACCCATAAAGAGAAAAAACAAACTAAGAAAAGAGAGAGTGATGGTCGATCCATGAGACCATATGCAGATAGGAGAGTGCATTCGGACACACCAGCGAGAAGGCAACATGAGACCACCAGTGAGCACCCTAACCAAGACCAGTCATTAAGTTTAAATTTTGCATTTATTTCTAGGTTAGACACATTTAATAGGGGGAAAAGGGTTGTCAGGGTGGAGACGATGATCAATGGATCATTTTTTGTGCAGACAATAAGATACCAATCGACGTCTGTGGAGATGACAATCTGGAGACCGCCATCTCTACAGAAGACAATCGTCTAATTTTCGTCCACGAAGATGAAAATAAAATATTGTTGTTTATGGGTATGAGGGTTATGAGGACATAGATGAAAGTCAATTGGGTTTACTCGGGGAAAGTACCATAGGCTCAATCATGGATCGACATCTCTACCAATTGATGTATACGTCGATCATCATATGCGTCGATCATTGTCTATGTAGGTCAATCGACGTCTACACTGGCTGTCTAAAAAACACAGGGGGGGGGGGGTTTAGAGTGAAAGACAAGGGACATTGGGTGTTAGGATGCCCCAGGATGGACTAAGTTGTGTAACAAGGACTGACAGGTGTATTTTTGAATGCAGAAGGTAGGATCAGTTTTCATGTCATAAGAGAGTTGGCGAGATACGATGGCACTTGCTAATGAGCTAACCTTGACAAAGTGGGGGAAAGTTGCACTATGTGGTTTGGATCACATAAATATGTGACCATGATTGAGAGCGCATAATGTGCTCATGAACACATTGATAGAGAGGTGGCATAACCCCACTTCTAGTTTTCATTTCTCGATGGGTGAGGCTATTATCACCATGTTCAATGTCTGGTGGATATACCAAATACCCATCAAGGGGTTGATCCCAAACTATGTTCTGAAGGGACCAGATCCATATGCATGGGGGAAATTTTGGGTGGGTGTATAATCATATATCCACTGCAAGACAATGGTTACCATGGCGGGTGACGATGACAACACAACCATAGTTGCAACATGTGGCCATATACTTAGTAGGACTTATTGGTGGAAAGTTGATGCCTGACCATGTAAGGCATAAATTTAATTTTAGGTGGGTGCAAGTACTTAGCGTCATGTTAGAGGATGAAAAGGAGAGGTACTTCTAGGGATACACCATCCTTGGGTAGTTGTACTATGACTTACATATGTGTGCCCATTAGAGAGGTAGAACATTGGGAGTGGGAGTGACACCACTGTTCGTTTGGGAATGAGAGCATATCGTGGTGGTATGCCCCATTAGGCTTCATAAGACTCAATAGGCATACGATCCATATACTTGTAAGTATAGAATGCCTATTTTATATGAGTCAAAATATTATGTCAGCCATTGGTAGAGGACTTTGGATGAGATGCAGGGGTTTGACTGGACTCCTAATGCAGGGTGAAAAGCATTGGGGCACTAGGTACAACAAAAAATAGACTGCATAGAGGATGGGTGGGAGGATTTATTTTACCTCAGGTTTGCATAGACCGACTACTGGCTCATAGGGAGGAAATCATATATGATCACTCAATACATGCCATCCCAGGTGTTGAGACAGTTTGGCTGAATAGAGGATGTAGTTCCTGATTCGTTCCCACATCCATTAGTGACACAAGAGGTGGGAAACCTATGGGGGATTGGGGCATATTTTTGGGGGGATAAAGAATCATGGTTAAGGGTGGTAGCACTTCCATGATAGCATGGAAAATATAAGATGGGAGATACAGGATTGAATCTCATATATTCTTAGTGGTGGGTCATACATAGGCCTATCAGATTGACCACCCCAGGACTTATCCAAGCAGACGAGCAGCTGACAAGAGGAGAGGATGGTGTTGGGGTTGGATGGGATGATGGAGATGATGGGAGAGATGAGGGATGGGATATAGGAGGAGGTAGGGGTGAAGGTGCTCATGGGGCACAATCGAGGGTGGCAACAAAGAGACGACTAGGGTAGGTACAAGTACCCGCAAATAGAGTTCCTCCAATGATTCCGAGACAATGATAGCGATAGTGACCACCTCCTAGATAGGTGTAGGGACATGTACCACCAATACAAGGACCACCTCTAGGCTATGTGGATTAGGAACATATGATACCATGGTGGTAGAGAGAGATATCCTACAAATAAAGGTTGGTAGATTAGAGGGGTTATTAGCAACTGCCTAGGCATTAGAGAGAAATTTACAGGTAGAGCTCGCCAAGGTAAAGGGTGTATTGGAAGGAGAGAATGCATGAGAGGATAGTGCTCAAGGTTCTCTAGACACACTATAGGCCCAATTTGATGTTGGATAGCTCACTATTAATGAGACTTATATAGGGGTGATAGTAGGGAAGGAGAAGATAGAGATGATGCTCTAAGACTAGAGTTGCATGGGGTGAGGCTAGAGAGAGTTGTGTTTCAAAGGAGATCAAAGGAGTACAAGGGGAAGAGGGAGATTTTAGTATAGGGTTCTACTGGACTGGGAGTGATGCAGGTGGTTCAAGATGCCTTTGTGACACACAAACAAGAGGCCTGGGTGGTCTGCGAGATGGAGTATTATTGACATCTTTACTATGAGGTTGTTCTTGAGGGTCAGAGTGCTATGACATATAGTGATAGATATGCCACTCACACTATAAGTGGGGGTGCTTAAGAGGCCTCAGTAGGGATGAGACCTCCATGAGACAGAGGGGGAGATGGGACAGGAGATGTAGGGACATCCATTCGGCCGACATCGTGATCCATACCAGTATGTTTTGATACACATGCAATTTTTGAGATTTTGGATGTACATAGGGGCATTTTGATGAGATATATACATGTATATTTGATGCACTCTAATGTACTTAAAGACTTTGGACACTTGATTATTCTTTCATGATGATATATATACATGATTTTGATGGTCCTATGTGATGTGTGTGTTTTTGAAATCCTATATGCATATGTATTGAATGGATGGTGATTTTATGACCGACGTGTGTGATGCAAGATGTGTGTGATTATATACTATATGATGGCTCTAACATATCTGTCATGTAGGGCTATGTGGATATATGCATATGCAATGACTTATAGTGATTATGGATGGATAATTCTTATATGTGATTTGTATGGTGAATGTTGTGTATATAATGTATTTATAATGCAATATAAATGGATTATAATTATTAATGCAATATGGTGTAAAATACATAATAAAAGATAATATATGTGGATTAATGATTAATGTTATGGATAATAAATGGATAATGAACCTAATGAACCTAAAAGATTAAATGCATTTAAGTGAATGTTATTATCTGATTTAGTACATCAAATTTGAAGTCAATACTTAAACTCATCATCAACATAATAATAAAACTAATGCAATAAACCAAATGACCTAAGTGAATGCAATGAAAGAGGACTCTAATTAGGACATTGTTTTTTTGTGTATCCATCATAACTGATAAGATTATTCTTTAGGAGGGAAGGAATAAATAGGAACCTTTCCAAAGGTAAAATGAAATATGAATCTAACTAAAATGCATCCCATCTACATGATTTTTCTTGGGATTATATTGTGTTTATGTCAGAGAGCACACCCTAGTTTAATTTTTCAAGAGGATGTATGCACAGTGTGTTAGGAAACATAAGTGACATTGTTCCTTTGTGTGGACTAGACTCTCAGACAAATAGATAGATTTAGGAACATAGATGTAGGATTTTAGTCACAATGGTACCAATGCAATAATCATAATATTTCCCTCAGTGAGGCATGCATAATCATAACTGTGTATCTAACAAAAATACACTAAAACTATCACAAACAGATCATACTACAAATGACATGTATTCTAATAGACACCATTCAAGATACACCAATATATTGAAGATTGAGGAAATCGTGAGTAGGGTATATTGAAACACAAAGATAAAATCAACAAAAAGGCATCATGACCAAGAAGTCATTCAGTTCAAATTTCTTTCCATGAACTAGATTATGTGATGGGGGATTGATAAGATGATTCCAGAAATATACATCCTGATGGATAAAGATTAATTTGATATCGAAACAAAGATTTGCTGGCAATAGCTTATGAAAGGAATAATAGATAATAAATTCAATCTTAAGGTTGATTTGTGAAGACTCTTTTACGATCATTGTTGTCTATAAAAAAGCTTAGTTTCATGGGGTTAAGCTCAGTGTTGGGGAAATATGATGACGAATATTTATTGTAAAGGCGAAGAATCAGTGGAGAATGAATTAGGACTAGGTAGGACTTCTTCACAAATATGGAAAGTGTGGGGTATATTATGGACGAGCAATGAAAAGCATGAGGGATGGTCTGAATAGATGATGGATCAGACTATACATGGTGCCTAAAATACATTTTTACTATGGTACTTACCCATCACACCACCGAATTGGTTTTTACAAATGGATGAACTTATTTCTCTTTACTCTTTTTTTGTTTGATTTTTTTATTATTTTAAATATTTTTTTAGATATTATCAAGGCGCTTGTTTGCCAGGTTTTCACCAAGATAATATATTTTTTAGGACTTTTTCTATTTTTTTTTTTTCAAGACAACTTTATATTAGTTTTGGATTTTTGTTGATTTCTGATTTTTTTGAATTTTTTCTGACTTTTGTGTTGTACAAGATAAATTGTTGGTAGACTACACGTAAAAGCATTTGAGATGCAATATATTTACAGGATCATGGATAGGGTCTCCCTCTAGTGTTTCTATCTGATATGCTCTAGATACAAATTTAGTTGTAATCATAAATGGTCCCAACCAGCTAGGCTCAAACTTTCCTTTCTTTTCACGGTTATGGAGATTCTTCATGTTATTTTGTAGGACAAGATCACCAACTTCAAACTCATGAGGTTTGATCTTCTTATTTAACTATAGGGGAAAGCAATTTTGATACACACAGAGATGGTTTAGGGCATTGAGATGCCTCTTTTCAAGGAGTTCAAGCTATTGTAAGCAAGAAAATTGGTATTCTTCTTCATACATTAGATTCTTCAGGGAGATTATGAGGGAAGGGAGATCAATTTTGATGGGAAGGATGGTCTTAGTAGCATAGACATAGAAAATGGAGTGGCTCTAGTGGGGGTATGAATGGAAGTGCAGTAGGCCCAAAGGGTGGGATTCAACCGAAGGTGCTAGTCACAGAAATCATCATCGACTGTTTTCTTGAAGATTTTTAGGATGGTTTTATTTGTTTCCTCTACTTGAGCGTTACATTGTGGGAAGTACTTGGAGGAACTATATTGGGTAATGAAAAAATTCTTACATATCTCTATGACATCTTTGTTCTTGAAATGGGTTCTATTATCTATGATAATGTCTTGAGGGATACCATAACGATAGATAAATGGTTCAAAATGAACTTCAGAATCTATTTTCCAGTGGTGTAACTAAGAGGAATGACTTCAACCCATTTTGTAAAGTATTCTATGGGAGAAATGATGTATTTGTGGCCATTGGAGGAATTTGGGAATATCTATCCAAAAAGGTCAAGTCCCTAGCGGGAGAAAGGCCAAGGTTTGATGGTCGGACGAAGGGATTGGGAGGGGGCATGTATAAAATTTATACACTGCTAACAAGTGACACATTTATTCACATAGTGATAAGCGTCCTACTCCATGCTGGGCCAATAATATCTAGTACATAACAAAAGTGAGCCCACTATAGAGGGCTCTATAGATCCCTTGATGTACCTCCTCTTAGGATGTTTGTGCTTCCTCTAAATTTAGACACCTCAGAAGAGTTGTGTCAATTTTTTTCCAAAATTGGGTATCACCAAGGATTGTGTAACATGAGGTTCGATGGATAAAGGTCTTACATTGATTTTGGGTGAGGGTAAGTGGATTGGTTCCATCCTTAAGGTAGGAATAAATTTCTTCATACCAGGGGAATTAGGATCAATAATTTCACATACCATCTCAGTCTTTGGTTGGTCATAGTTTGGGATCATAATATTCTAAATGAGAAAATTGCACCATGAACTATGTTTAGGCATGGATATCAAAGACCTAATAGTTTCTATGGTGTCAACTGCTTTGTTGTTTGTTCTTGGAACCTGATAGAAGACAATCTCTGTGAATTTTTTTTCCAAATATTCAACCATCCAATAGTAGGGGAGTAACTTGTCATCCTTCATTTGGTATTCATCCATGACTTGCTTGATAACCAACTGAGAGTCACCAACAACCAGTAAGCTGAGGATTTTCCATTAGATGGCTTGGAAAAGTCTTATCTCCAAGGCCTCATATTCATCTATATTGTTTACGCATGTAAATTGTAATTTATAAGATTTAGGGATGAGATCCCCTTGAGGTGTGACAATCTAAATGCCTGCCACTGATCCTTTCTATGTGAAAGATCCATCAAAACAAAGTTTCCATTAGATGATCAGGGTGATAGTCAAAATGGATTCATTTGGAAAATCTGTAATGAGAGGATGACCCCCTTGAACATGGGATTCGACTAATTGATCTACAATCACTTGTTCCTTAATAGCTTTTTAGTCCACATAGACAATGTCAAATTCACTTTGGATCATGACCCATTTAGCAATATGTCCAGTAAGAGAAACTTTAGAGAATAGATATTTGAGTGGATCAATCTTTGCAACAAGTTGTATCTTATGATTAAGCATGTAGTGATGCAAATTTTGTGTAAAAAATATTACAACCAAACAAGATTTTTCAATAGGCGAATAATTTAGTTCATAACCCACTAGAGTTCTACTGAGATAATAAATTTGTCTCTCTTTGCTACAATCATCTAGCTGTGATAAAAGAGCACCCAATACAACTTGAGTAGAGGATATGTACAAAATTAGAGGTCAGTTTAGGATAGGCGAAACTAACACTAGAGGATTAGCTAGATAGTATTTTAGTCCTTCAAATTCTTTCTGACATAGGCAATCCCATTTAAACTTGGTATTCTTTCATTGCATGTCAGAAAAGGGATACACTTTATCAGCCAGCTGTGACATGAATCTTTTGATTGACTAGAGTTTTCCTTGTGGATGGTGTAGCTATTTTAATGTCCTGGGAGGCGACATCTCCAAGATGGATTTTAATTTCTTTTAATCTACTTCAATTCCTCTATGAGACATAATATAGCCTAACAAATTTTCAGATTAGACTCCAAAGACACATTTCTTGGGATTGAGTCAAAGCTTGTACTTCACCAATCTTTCAAAGATTATTGTGAGGATGGAAATATGTGAGTCATGTTCCTTGGATCTTCCTAGAAGTTTATCCACATAATCTTCCATGATAACATGCAAAAGGTTATGAAAGATCATGGTCATTTCTCACTGATAGGTTGCACCAAATTTTTTAAGACCAAAGGGCATGGCCTGAAAACAAAATGTACCCCAAGGATTTGTGAATGTAGTCTTGTTTTGATATTTTGGTGCTATTATGATTTGGTTAAACCCAAAGAATCTATCCATGAGGTACAACATCTCATGTCCAATAGTCAAATCCACTATGATATCAATATTTAGTAGAGGAAAATAATCCTTAGGTCATGCCAAGTTAAAATCTATGAAATCTCTACAAATGCGGATGCCCCCAGCAGGTTTACCTATTGGTACAATATTAGAGACCCACTTAGGATAATCAATAGGTCTGATGATCTTGACATCAATAATATTTTGGAGTTCAAATTTGAGTAACAAAGCAACTTGTGGATGCATCTTGTGTAACTTCTATTTAACAAGCTTAACCTTTGGATCAACTGCAAGATGATGTAATACTAGATCTGTATCCATTCTAGGAATATCTTTCTAAGTCAAGGAAAAATTGGTTTATTGTTTCTTGAGGAACTCAGTCATATCTTTTCTTTCTTGATCATTGAGTGATGGTGCAATATATGTAACTTTTGGATTTTCTTTTGTACCAAGATTGACTATTATTGTGTCTTCTATTAGGATGACTGCAAAGATATAAATGGCAGGTCAACTTATCCCTCCTTTTTCTTCATCCAAAGGTGCATGAAAGGATTTTTCACCAGGGGATGTTTTATTGTCTTATTTATTTATATTCTATTTTTCAATTTTTCTACTAAGAGAGTTGATGGATATCGAAGTAGGCTTGCTCATTATAGTTAATTTTATGTTCATATTCTCAGAGATTCTTAATTCCAAAGAGTGCCAACACTAGCTCATCCTAATTGCATATGTCCAAAGATGGTAGTGAATCTTGTTGATCCTAGTCAATTAACTCAGGATTTTTGAGGAGAAAGTTAGGGGATGAAATGTCAGCTTCTATGATGGTAAGAACACGAGCATAGTCATCAAGGTCATCTTCAATGTATTGGAAAGGTACTTATAATAATTCCTCTTTGGTGTCAGAATCATATTCGATTAAGAAATAGTCCTTAGCAAAGTTTGTCTTAGGTTCTAAGGAGCCCAGTCCTTTTCCATGTGGATAACCTTTTACTTCAATGAGGTCCTCCTTCCCATTTCATTTTCTCCAAGACCCATACCATGATATCCCATGCTTTCAAAAATGGGATTAACTTTTATATAGTTGTGTTTAGGGAAGGTTACCAATTTATCTTCTTCCTTGTAAAGCTAATCTAGGACATTAGATTCCATGTGTTCATATGATAAATATCTGCAATGTTCAAAAGTAGTCTTTTTGCATTTCATGATGTCCTTTTCTCCTGAGGGGACTAATTATGAAGGTTTTCCATAAGACTTTGGAGACAAGGGGAGTTTTTCAATGCACATAGAACTTTAAAACTTATATTCCCCCATGCCTTGATCTATGGATGTTATTTTATTCTTAGACTTGGGAATCTTTTCTTCAATAACTTTACCCTTTCCTTTGGATTGATTTGAGGGTATTTTTGATGTCTCTTGAATACTCTTAGAGGAATATTGTTGAATTACTAGTGGGATGGGATTCTCGTTTTCAATGGGTTTCCCAATTTCATTCAAAGGACAATAATTTGATTGTTTACCTTCTAGTCTTTTACAATATTGAAAGGGTTTAGGATCTCCAGGAATAGTTATTTCTCTACCATGATGTGGGAATCTTAAACATTGATGATATGTAGAAGGTACACCTTTGATAGCACGTATCCATGGTTGTCCCAACAATATGTTGTATGGAAGATCAAGGTCAAGCACATGAAAAACTATTTCAATCAAGGCTAACCCCACTTACAGAGGGAGTGTTATCAAACCTTTTCTCTCCCTTTCTCTATCATCTTATGCCTTTATTATGATTCTTTTATTTACATAAAGAAGGTCTTCAGAAAGACCAATGTTTCATATCATTTTTAATATACATAGATTGAGTCGACCATATCCACCATCTATAAGGACTCATTTTATTTTAGTGGAATGAATTTTGGATTCAATATGGAGTGATTTATTATGGTGCAGGTTTGGGCCACAAAAATATTTATCAGTAAAGACTAAACGCTCTTGTGCAGCTAAATTCCCAATCATAGCTTGGAACTAGGATGTGTTGATTTTTTCAAGAACACATGACTCATTAAGGAAATTTTCAAGAACTTCATTATGGATAGGACATGTGTGAAGAACCTCAATAATATATATCTGTGTAGGTGTCTTTCCTAATTGGGCCAAAAAATTATAGCGTGAGGCATGCTGAGTGGGTGTGGATGGTGTAGCTGGTGGATTTGTAGAGGTCAATAGATTGTTAGTAGCTTGAACATTGACTCTTGGTCTTCGAGTGGTAGCATTGCAACTGGAACCTTTGAGTGTTAGGGTGTTAACATGATTTTTATATTCTTCAATTCACCCACAAAGTGCATCAAAACCAAAGAAATTATTCTCTTCTAAACTTCCACATGTTCGATCATTGCCTGTGATAGTATTTTTAGAATAATCATATGGAATGGAGTTGGATACATTGTTCTGATTATGTTTTGAAAAAGATTTATTATAGACTTTTATTTTTGCGTTTGATGATGATGGATTTTGTCCTTCAAGTTAAATTTTCCATCGTCTATAAGGTATTGGACAAAGTGTCTCAGTTTTATACATTTCTTGGTATCATGCCCTTTGATGTGATGGCAATCACAATATTCATTATATTTATATCAAGTGGATTTGTGCTGATTTTCCTCAAATGGCTGAGTATTAGGATATACCATCATCCCTCGATCCATTAATAGTCAAAAGACCACATCAAGTGAATCTGCAAGAGAGGGGAATTGTTGGCACTTTCTAGTGTTGTTGTTGTTATTATTATTTAGAGGAAACAAATATGAATAATTGCAAGATTTTTTTTGAGAATGTTGTTGTTGCGATGAATTGTTCTGATTATTATTTTTTCTATGATTAATTTGATTGTCCTTATAAGACACCTGGACATTTTGGATGTGCTTGGTATCTGTCATTCCATCATTGAAGACCCCTTTTTTTTTGCTCCAAAATTTAGGTTTTTCTTTGTTAGAAGAAGGGGTATAATTTTCAATGGCACCTTTTGGCAAAAGTCCATCTTCAATGTTTTTCCCTTTTTTAACAAGAGACTCAAAAGTGTCAAGCAAAGCCATTTTCAATTGGAATGAAATTTTGGATACCAAATTTCTGGTGAAGATGTCGATCAAGTGATTATTGGGTATCTTCCAAGGAATATGATTTGCAATGTGTCTCCATCTTTGTAGAAAGTTGGCAAAGGTTTCTCCGTTCCTTTTCCTGGTATTACACAATTTGCTCAATGACGCTTGATGTTCAATGTTGTAACAATATTGTGCAATGAATTTCTCTATGAGATTGGAGAAGGTAGACATGGATCCATGAGGGACGGCCATGAACCAATCCAAAGTGGGACTGCTAAGACTCCTAATGAAGATTCTCTTTAGATAATTATCATTTTAGGAGACCTCTTAGAATGCAATATAAAATTCTTTGAGATGTTGGAGTGGGCATGTCTCCCCTTTGTATTTATCAAATTTAGGGATCTCAAAGTTTAGAGGAAATAATTGCATGGTTATTGACTTATCAAATGGATAAGGACATATCTCATCAAAGGAGAATTATTTCTTTCCCCCATTTTGCATGCTATGCACAAGATTCTTAATCTCATTGACTTGTTGAGCTAGGTTAGGATCATTGTATGGCATGAACTGTCATCCAAAAGACTGTCCACCCCTAAAGTGTGAGGCCAAAAATCCTATCGATGTCATACTAACTGTAGGAGGAAGTGTATAATGATAATCTTGGGATGTTTGTTGAGTGGACGCCTTCATTGCAGATGAAAGAAATGTGAAGTTTGATGATGAAACTAGATGCATAGATAAAGGGGATGGAAGTCTTCTCTATGTTGAAAACACTAGCACCAACACTGGTAGAGGTGTTCATTGTGGTATGAGTGCTATTATGTGAGGTCATGTTGTTGGAGATTTTCCTTTGTGCAAATAGTTGACTATATGTTTGTCATTGATGACAACATATAGTATAGAACAGTGAACTATATTCACTTTTCAGTATGGATATGTGGAAGCCTTGTGCAGTTGTTTTTATGTTTTAGACATAGTTACTATACCATGGTCATACAAATAGATTCAGATGTTCACTAACAGTTGAGCTATGTTACTCTGTTTACCAGCCACAGTTTCAGATGATTGTTTTTAGAAAGCCGTCTGTAATTTCATTGATTATTCAGTTGCACCTATCTATGGGATATGCGTGTTCAGATTCATGTTTATTTATGAGTCTAAGATATTTAACCAAAGGTGCTAATTTTGTTTCATTCGAAGCATGATGTTTGGGTAATTTTGGTGGAGCCGACTATGTGAAGCGATGCGTCTATTCAGTTTGAGTTGCGTGGTTCTAATTATGATTGTGTGCTTTGTTTAGCCAACAAGAGAAGCATTGGAGGGATTCCTATAGCCGTCAAAGATCATATCTTTTGGGAAAGATACTTATAGTAGTTCATTTGAAGATCACCAGGTGTGAATGATAAGAAAAGAGACAGAAAAAGAACAGAACAAAATGTTGATTGTTTTGGGATAGTAAAGCCATTTCATTCATCAGTTAAAGGTCTGTTAGGGATTTTTCTTGTATGAACTATACTGCTTGATATACTTATTTGAATCTTGTTACCTCTTAATCCTGATTCACAGTTCAGAGACAAGAAAAGCCTAATTGCTAAGGATTAAACAACATCCTTCTTCGTTTTTGAGCTCCACAGATGCTCAGGCAGGTTTTACCTTATAAGATGACTGATAACACAGTATTTGTTAATATGGACACTGATTTGTCATGTATCTTTGATGAACCAACTAATAAAATACCTTGTAAATGATCAAGCATAATCATATACAAGATATAACCATATAAACCATGATTTTTTATATGACAAGAAACCAGTGATATAAGGGTTTCAATCCTTCTTCCTTTTCTTTGTAGGAGGGTTAACCTAATTGATTCTCTCTTCAAGGAATCAATATCATG